>CM034359.1:2847743-3125243 GCA_019925275.1 Mytilus edulis
TTAAATATTGCATAAAACACTTGTGTTTCCTTGTTCAAAAAACTGTGTTAAACATTGTTTGCCAATCTGTCAAAATATTTACAGATTTAAACAAAGAACTAAACCTTATTATATAATGATATTATACACCCAAACATCGTGAATTATAGTTTATTTATCTCAAAATAGCCTAACCTGTTAAATTTTTGTTTACAATATAAAGAAGTCCTTTGTAAGCTATGGTGATGTAATTTCCTTTAAATTATATTTTCTATGTGAACACAGAATAGTATAAAATAAAATGTTGCTCATACTCATTTGAAAGTTTGAAAGAAAATACAAATTAAAGTTTTGCTTAACTACAATCTCAAAAGCCTGTTTTTATAAAGTTGCAATATGTGTTTTTTTGGAAAATCTATGTTCGTTCCTATTTTCAAAAGACGTACTAATAATTCCGAATACGCAATATACTTTAACTTTGTACTTTGACAATCAATGGCAAGAAACATTGCAAATGAAGTATTTTTCTAACTACCTCATTTTTGTGTTTGTACATAAAATATATTCACAGACCCATCTAGAACTCTGAGGGAAATTAAAAACGGAACGTCCATAATCAAAATGCAAAATCAAACATATGGATATTAATAGGCATATTCCTGACTCAGTACAGATATTTTCTTATGTAGAAAATGGTTGATTAAAACTAGTTTTATAACTACCTTAACTTCTCACTTTTATGAAAGTTGTACAAAATGACAATGTGAACAAAACAAAGAGATGTATCAGCTGAAAATGTCAGCAATTGGGGTACATCGATCAACATTATGTAATAATCTGTATTACTGTAAGAACAAACAAACATGTCATCAAAGAAACACAAAAAAAAAACATATAGATAGAGCACATCAGCAACAATGAAAAACAAGAATACAAAAAATTACCGTAGCACAACGACATCGAATAACACAATGACGGGATATATAAGTACCAAACCACCTTACATTGATATTTCTAAACATAACTAAACAGTTAAAGTGATATGCACAAAGACAAATTAAGAGGTGATAACAATGTCAGTATCTAGAATGTTATAATTCGAAAACTATCGTGTATTATTCACATTACTATAAGAACGTGTACACGGTACTTTTCTATCCCAAATTCATGTATTTGGTTTTGATGTTATATTGGTTATTCTCATCGGATATTGTCTATGCTTAGGTCTGTGCTGTTGTGTTACATTTTATTTGTGTCGTTGTTCTCCTCTAATATTTAATGCGTTTCCCTCAGTTTTAGTTTGTTACCCGATTTTGTTTTTGTCCATAGATGTCATGAGTTTTGGAACAGCGGTATACTACTATTGCCTTATTCCATACATTCAGGAGCCTCTGGCCTTTGTTAGTCTTGTATTATTTTAATTTTAGTTTCTTGTGTACAATTTGGAAATTAGTATGGCGTTCTTATCACTGGACTAGTATATATTTGTTTAGGGGCCAGCTGAAAGACGCCTCCGGGTGCGGGAATTTCTCGCTACATTGAAGACCTGTTGGTGACCCTCTGCTTTTTGTTTTTTATTTGGTCGGGTTGTTGTCTCTTTGACACATTCCCCATTTCCATTCTCAATTTTATTCAACATGTTCAAAACTCATGAATTTGAAAGAAACAACAATGCAATGACAAAACTGGAAAATCGACACGAACCCTTCCAAAACTTAGTTTTTCTCAGATTAAGGGCGTGTTCACATTGACCTACACTCGGTGTTGTGTTAGTGTAACTCACACGTAAACAAAACACAATTGCGTTTCCATTGATAAAGCTCAATGTTTACATGTAGTGTAAATCATGTTTTGTCTATATGCAGTCGATACTAATGTAGGCCTTGTGTGGGTTAAGTGTACACAAAACAAGGCATTGAAAATACTAATTTCACCATGTATATTTATAAAAGAAACGATTTTTATTAAAATGGATATTTATAACAAATATTGAGAAAGTTCTTCACAATAATATTTGGCTAAACTTTATATATTTATTTGTTTTAATAACACTTTACATGAACGTATCTTTATTGACCCCTTATCAAGACAAAAACATCATCATTGCCGAACACATAGTTTATATAAAAAGGTCTTCCCGAATGGACTGGACGTACACAGAAATATTTGCTACAGGTCTTTACTCAAACAACGATTCACTCATATATGCATTACTATAAAAAGTAAGGTGAATTGTTTTGTCTGACGTGTCTAGTATCTCAGATCCGTTAAAATACACTTAGAAATTATTTAAAAAAAAGCATAACCCCCTCTCTTTGCCAAATACTCTTCGGCAAAAAAACATTTAAAACAAATACAAAAGATAGAAATGTATGCTCATCGACTGAATGTACACAGAAATATTTGCCACTGGTCTTTTCTCAAACAACAACTCACTCATAAATGCATGACTAAAAAAGTGAGGTAAACTGTTTTGTTTGTCTAGTATCTCAGATCCGTTAAAATACACTAAGAAATAATAATAAAACAATATTACCCCCTCCTTTGCTAAAAACTATGAAAAAATACCATTTGAAACACATAAAAAGATCGAAATTAAGTGATCCTTAACATCTCAATTCTTTTTCTTCCTGTAAGCACGCTGATACAGCTTACGTTTTTTAATGTATAAACGAGACATCTTTAGTATCTTAAAACTATTGTAAATCATCAAAATTGCCTTTATAAAGGAGCAAAAAAAAAAACGGGGAGGGCGGGTCTGAGTCAGAATATTTTGCGCGCGAACGTTTTTATTCATTTTTATTCGATGATAGCAAACAAATTGGAAAAAGCCACACACCTTTTTTTTTAGTGCAAATGGTCGTTACCTAATTGCTGAAAAAAAATTGCAAAAGTATGCGTTTGATTCGACGTAATGATCATTTAAAGGAAATATAGTTTGCAAGTGTGAACAAATCTTATCTTCAGGTAATTAAACAAGGTGCATCAATGTGAACAACTTTAATGTGAAACTAGTGTACATTACATTATACTAAGTGTTCACGTGTTTACTGTACACGATGTTTGGTGTGCACACGGCCTAAGTAGAACATATTACACATGTGCCGTTCGTTATGTTGATATTTTTTAGTACAAGTTTGGGTATAAGCTTAGAGGATATAGTCTAATTAGCTGATACCACATTCAAAGAAAGAGGACTGGTTGAAATAATGATGTATTCCAGATTGTTCATGTGCATGATGTGTTTATCATTTTCGTGGTTTTGTTCTCTGCGAGAAAAGAAAACTTAAAGATAAAATGAAATTATTTTTCTTATATGAAATACAATTATATGGTTTACAAAATGTACCTGTTATTCACTTTGTCTGTTTTAGAGTTGGGTCTTTCTGTAATATTTGCTTTCTTTTTAATCAAAATAACATTTAACACGTTTGCAATGATTTACATTTGAAAAACAGCAGTTGGAAACTATTCTATCACATTATAAATCAGATTTTCTATGTAAATTAAAGTTAAAGTGTTTACCTGCCATCTTCCTGTGATAGGATTTAATATGAACTGTGTATTTCCGTAATATCAACTCTCGTTTTTATTTGCATTACTGGTATTTTTAACACCTACGCAATACTTTGTAATTTGCACTTAAAAACCTAGGTAAATAAAACATGGTGAAAAATAAAACTAAGGTCTTATAACAAAATATGTACACACAGAACCAATTAGATCATGTAAATAGTAAATCGGTCTAGGGTGTGTTTTCTCCCATTAATTTGTTTTACCACTACTATTACATCACAATATATTGACAATTTTATAAATCAATTAAAGGTCATCATCTTTGCCTTTGATATGAAACTTGTATTCCGGAATAATAACTTTATTTTTCAATTAAATTACACGTTCTTAAATCATCTACACACTATTTTATAATTTGCCTTTAAAAACCAAGGTACAACAATTTCGTAGTGTACTTATGATTGATATGCATAAAACCTGCATAAAAAGAAGAATAAAAACATTAAGAGTTGACTGTAAACATTTGCCGTAAATTGAAACTAGCTAGGTTTCTTATCAGTACAATGTAGAGAAGGCAATAAGTGAGTTAAAACAGATCAATAACTGTTAAATTTGATGTTAACAGGTTTTTTTTCAAACCAATGATTGCATATAAGTTATCTTACTGATAAAATCAAATGTAGGTACAAATATTTTGTCTTAGATAGGGATACACTGAACTTCCTTTATCTATTCTCTGACATAAGAAAAACGATACCGATTTGGAACATTAATACTCTAAAGTTTAAAGCAGTTATGAATTTTTCAAAACAATCAAAATTTTAAAAGCTGTGTAAGTATATTATAATCATTTATACAAAAATGGATGCTCTCTGATAAAATGGAATCCTCCAAACCTATGCATTCTTTTCTTCTCTATTTGCTGTAACCTCATCATGTATAATAATATGTACATGATGTATGTCTTTGTTTTTCTGTATACCATTGTACCAACAAAGGTTCTTCAGAAGAAAATATTTTTAAAGAAGATGCACATCTCGAACATTAATGTATCGTCAATGATGCTGAGTTCAAAATATCTGAATATGACCATGTTTGCAAATATTTACGACTAAAAAGTGTTTACCTCATCAGATCATTACAGAGATATATCTAACAAAAACAAACACCGAATTTGGAGTCCGGACACTAAATATTTTTTCTAGTATATGCAAAAAAAAAGACATGTTGAACACAACATAAAGAATGTGTCATATCAAAGAAGGGAGAAACGGAAAACCCCATGTAACATGTAACACAAAACATGTAAAAGATGAAAGATGAAATACAAACATTGTCTAGAGAGTTTAAACCTAAGTTACAATGACTTTGATTTTCACCAGCTTTTGACAATTTGGTATATCAATTTGTTTTCACATCTGAGGAGGTTTATAGACATGTCGGATAACAACAATAAATTTAATCAAAATAAAGTTATGATAGATGGGATTAAACTTGAAAATTCTCATCTATCTGATAACAAATTCTTTAACATTATTCCTTCCTTTCATCCTCCAAATATTGTATTATTGTTTCCTTCAATACTTGAAATTCTGAATATATCTTATATCAACATAGTGGGGAACCCAAACAACAGCCTTACATTGAAAGGAACCAAGGACTTGCAAATACTTGATTTAGAATACTAATCATTCATTGACTGCAATTACACAATAAATGGTCTTTAAAACGTGGTAATACTTAAAATTTCACATTTGAAATGTGGAATTCGAAATAAAAACTCTTTAATCTGCCGTCAATTTGGAACAGTTGATAATGCAAAGTTCCTCTATTGGCCTAAACGATGATCACCACAGTAAATTCCTCCATGGACTCAAACGTGTGCAGTATATAGACTTTTCAAGAAATGCATTTGAAGACCGATTCAGAATTTCAACATTTAAAAGTCAATTAGACAGTTTACAAACTTTGATATTTGAAGGAAATTTATTCACAAGTATTCCACAACGTCTAGACGACTTTATCGACTTAGGGATGACATCAAAAGATCGATGTAGGAACTTCAATCAAATAGTTTGGGGATGGGTGGGGGAGGGTCAACATTGTTACAAGTTTTGTTAATCGAAAATCGATTCTACATATATCCCTATTGGTCAATCAATTTTTACCAAATTAAGTCGGGGGTGTGGGGGTCAGTGAAAAAACTATATGAATTAAGTTTTTTATCCTACATTGAACTTTTGATGTCGTCCCCTAGTCTCCTTAACATCAGAAACAACAAGATAGTCTATTTAACAATAAGAGAAATTGACGCCATTGAAGTGTTATTTAGAAAATCAAATAGAACAATAACAGTCTTATTAGAGGACAACCCTCTTGTTTGTACTTGTGCTTCATAAGATTTAATTTGTAGAATGGTTATTTATCACAAAAGCGAAACTTGACAGCATTGGTAGTTATTCGTTTGTCATAAACGATGGAAATATTACAACAACTAATGCAGTTTACAATCAGTTACACATCAAAATATGAAGCACTTGAATATGATGCATATGTAGCTTATTACGATGGAGACTATAAATGGGTATCTGGACCTTTGAACATATTTCTCGAATAAAGACGGAATTGTAAACTACTTTTACGAGATAAAGGAGGTATCATTGCTGGAGAGCATAGACTTTTTGATTTAAACAATTCAATTTCAAAATGCAAAAAGATAATCTTAATGATTTCAAAAGAGTGTGTGAACAATGATTGGGCATACTATGAAGAAACTGTTGGAATTAAACATTTCCTGGGATTACAAGCAAGAATAATTGTTATAAACCTTTAAAATATAACCAAAACAGAAATACGGCAATGTGTTCTTCAAATGATGTCTCTTGACGCCAACGATTACATTCGTAAAATAGATCAAGCAATGAACCGTTAATGAAGGACAGTGTCGTTATGGTTTTTTCAATTGATGCTATTCAACAATTTCATTTATGCTCATTGCACAAATGCATTGCCAGGCTAAACCATATGCAGATATAGTAAAACTTTAAAAACCTGCACGGTCAAACTGTAAATATGATGACCACTATATTTATCAGAGGAATACATGAAACTGATAATATTCGAATCAGACTAGATATGCTCGCAGGTTTGTGCAACAATTTTACCATAGCAAAAAATGTATTTGCACAAAGATGTCTAAAATGTGTAAAATTTCCTTGTCGTTAAAGCGCTTATATACAATTTAACCAGAAAATATTTATGAAATGGCATTGACGGTCAAATACGTGTATTTTGATATGAATAAGATGACATCACCCTGTTCACACATTACTTTCTGTTCAAAGATGTCTAGATTATATTCACCAGTTCAATAAAATTATCATTATTTTGAAAACCTTGAGTAAACTTAATATTGTTGCAATACCCATTTGTTTGCTCAGAGAAATACTTCGGACGTAACCTATTTAAAAATTTACTTTTATTAATAAATCTTTTAATTAAGAAATTGTTACTGTTTATGTTTTAGGAAAATGTTTCAGATTATTTTGTCAAACAGAAATGCTTGTTTCAGTTTCATCATGTGTAGCTATTATATACATGATATAGTCATTTTATCAAAAATAATGTTTGCAAAAGTAAAAAAATATTCTAAAAAGTAAGGATGTTCTTATCCCAGGCAGAAAACCCTAGCCGTAAAAGGAACAACTTTTGAACTTTTGGTCCTAAATGCACTTCAACTTTATACTTGTTCTGGCTTTCGAACTTTTTTCATCTAAGCGTCACTGGTTAGTCTTGTGTTGACGAAACGCGCGTCTGGCGTATCAAACTGTAAACCTGAGGTATTTTGTTAGCTATTATTACCGTGTTTCTCTGTCCTATATGTTCTCCAATTTATTTGTATTGTAGTCCTTTCATGTAATGTTATATCTAACATTGCCATAAAAGCGGGAGGATTGGCAAGCCACAAAACGAGGTTCAACCCACCATTTTAAAACGTCCTGTTCCAAGTCAGGAAAATGGCCATCGTTATATTATAGTTCGTTTCTGTGTGTGTTACATTTTAATGTTGTATTTTTGTTGTGTCGTAGCTGTCCTCTTATATTTGATGTGTTTCCCTCAGTTTTAGTTTGAAAAGTTTGTAATTTTTCTCAATCGATTTATGAATTTTGAATAACGGTATACTACTGTTGCCTTTAAGTGTACTCATTTTTTGTTTGTCAAAATACAAAACACATACGTCTGTTTATATATCATATATAGATTAACACATTTAAACAAGACGTAACTACATTAAATACAATATAAGTTCAAGAGAATATGTGAAGCTAAACATTCTAAACGCGTTTCTTTGTATTTAACCCATTTAAATACTACTTCCTTATATCCATATCTAACATGTAAATCATTACTTTATAAATCAGGTAAAAAAGTACAACATTGTACAAAGAACTCTAAATATAGGTTAAAATGAATGCCACCATTTTTATACATGCATAAATGGAATTTCTTCAATTTTACGGGCTTAACTTTTCTGTCTTAGCAAAATGTATCTACATTATCTTTCAATATATCCCAATTGTTTCTGTCCAGTTGGATATAATAAAAGATATAATTTACCACCGGAATAGCATTTTATTGTTTTAAATCAATATTTCCATAGCCCGCGTTGTTGTTTTTGCCCAGACACACTTAAACAGTGGAGCCATTTCTGAAGAGCCAAACATTTTTAAAATTAAACTTTTTTTCTAAACCTGATTTGATGAGACTGTAAAAAATAATTGGTGAAAAAAAAATCATATGGTAGTGCACTTCTTTTTCTGCTACAGCCCTTTGAAAGTATACAATTTTTATGATTTTGGGCTATTATCGTGAAAAAAATCACAGTTCCACAATTTAACTTTTTTTCACAATCAATTAAGATGAAGTAGACCAATCTGAATAAATTCAACTAAAAAAATATAGGTAGGTGTTAATATAAGAAAAATGTATCATATTTTGATGCTTTTTCGTGTCAAATTAACCATGTGGCCAATTTTGTAAATTTGTGATTTTTCTCAGTTTAAAGAACAAAATGCATCTTATTTTAACTTCTTTGTTATAAATGATTGAGAAAAATACATATGTAAGAAATTTTAAAAGAAAACAGTTATAAGGGATGTACATGTTTCTTGTTAAATCATTTTTCTCAAATTTTTGGCTAAAAAGACTGACTAGATTAGGGATAAAATTTGAAAATTTTATTTCTCAAAAAATACTTATTGGAAATACCCAATTTTTTCATAGAGTTAAGTTTGATTATGATTTTATCACATTCATTGCTATTTTCCATTTTTGACCCATGTTTTGGAAATAATTTTAGAACGAGATTTCGAGACTGATTGAGACTAAAACGTCAGAAGAAAACATTCTGAACTCTATTGCCTAAAATATGCTCTAACAATAAGTTAAAACATATGGTAAACAAAAGTTTATAAGAAGTCTAAGCTCGATTTACCACTAGTTAACAGAAGAAACTAAGCAGAATGACAACAATCATATTAATTGACATGGGACGACTAGCAATTACTAAAATGTCCTATCAATTAAACTGATTGAAAGAAAAAGATCATACATTGAGTAGATCGCTAGAAAAGAGTCCGATATTACAGACATGATCAAATGTTTAACAATTTCAAACCATCAAGTATATTGCATTAAATATGAATAAACAGCAAGCAAAAATTAGAAATGCGCCTTTAATTGAGGAACTCAATATTGTGCGTAAACAAAAAATGTCTGTGTAGTGGCATTGGACATGTTTTAATTCTTAAAAAGTGCCCGAACTTAACCTTTTGTGTTAATTTGGAAAGAAAATGACCGCATAATAAATGTGTAAAAGCTATGGAGATATCAAAAGTATTCAAAGCATTAAATTTTCAAAGAACTTATTGTGTGGTGAAAGGAATTTTTTCAACGCGGAGCTGCATCACAGGAGGATTTTGGGGTATGTTAATTTACGGAAAAAGTCATCAACTTCGTACCCCGAAAATTTAAACACATATGTGAGAATTTTACAGCTTCGAAACGATTCATCATACATATCCAAGTTTACGATATGGACTGAGCTACATAAGAAAATGTTACCCTTAGAAACAATTACGAATATTGACCCTAATGTACACGCATTATCAAAAAGAATTAATTGAAAACATCGCGTTTAATAATTTCATGCGTCCGAAGCGCTTTTCTGGATTTACATTCATCAGGAACGCTCAAAGCCAAACATTTGAAATCCGAGGATGAATAAGTACCGAAACTGTTGAAGAGCTATATGCCAAAAATACCTAACATAAATAGCCAAATTCATCTAAAGTACACTTTGCCAGAGGGAGTTGAAACCTTAGTTTCTTAATAATTTCAAAGAATAACGGACAATTTTAAAAAGGTTTGCTAAATCATGTCAGTACCGTAGTCCTGACTACTGAGCTGATGCTACTTTCGGGGACTGATAATCCACCAGCAGAGGTATCGACCCAGTGATGTGAAAAATTGAAATACAACACGTTTAATAAGTTCATGCGTCCGAACCGCTCTTCTGGATCTACATGCATCAGGAACGCGCAAAGCCAAACATTTGAAATCCGAGGATGAATAAGTACCGAAATTGTTGAAGAGCTATATGCCAAAAATACCTAACATAAATAGCCAAATTCATCTAAGGTACACTTTGCCAGAGGGAGTTGAAACCTTAGTTTCTTAATTATTTTAAAGTTTATAAACGGACAATTTTAGAAAGGTTTGCTAAATCATGTCAGTACCGAAGTACTGACTACTGAGCTGATGCTACCCTCGGGGACTGATCCACCAGCAGAGGTATCGACCCAGTGATGTGAAAAATTGAAATACAACACGTTTAATAATTGCATGCGTCCGAAGCGCTCTTCTGGATTTACATGCATCAGGAACGCTCAAAGCAAAACATTTGAAATCCGAGGATGTATGAGTATCGAAATCGTTGAAGAGCTATTTGTCGAAAATACCTAACATAAATAGCCAAATTCATCTAAAGTACACTTTGCCAGAGGGAGTTGAAACCTTAGTTTCTTAATAATTTCAAAGAATAACGGACAATTTTAAAAAGGTTTGCTAAATCATGTCAGTACAGTAGTCCTGACTACTGAGCTGATGCTACCTTCGGGGACTGATAATCCACCAGCAGAGGTATCGACCCAGTGATGTGAAAAATTGAAATACAACACGTTTAATAAGTTCATGCGTCCGAACCGCTCTTCTGGATCTACATGCATCAGGAACGCTCAAAGCCAAACATTTGAAATCCGAGGATGAATAAGTACCGAAACTGTTGAAGAGCTATATGCCAAAAATACCTAACATAAATAGCCAAATTCATCTAAGGTACACTTTGCCAGAGGGAGTTGAAACCTTAGTTTCTTAATTATTTCAAAGTTTATAAACGGACAATTTTAGAAAGGTTTGCTAAATCATGTCAGTACCGAAGTACTGACTACTGAGCTGATGCTACCCTCGGGGACTGATCCACCAGCAGAGGTATCGACCCAGTGATGTGAAAAATTGAAATACAACACGTTTAATAATTGCATGCGTCCGAAGCGCTCTTGTGGATTTACATGCATTAGGAACGCTCAAAGCAAAACATTTGAAATCCGAGGATGTATGAGTATCGAAATCGTTGAAGAGCTATTTGTCAAAAATATCTAAAATACATAGCCTTCTATCGACAAGTGTCATGACTTACGTGTCCCCGTCTTTCCACCAACAATACGGTAAAGTCCGCGTTTAATGGTTGCACATTTTCTTTAAAATTTTAAACTGATACATTTTTACAAGTATACAGATAAACATTTGAACAAACTATTTCAGATATCAAGACTTCTGCTTGTACATTGTTGGACGCCGATTCCGTTTAGTAAAAAACAAAAGAAAAAACGTATGCACTCTCAATCAACACCAAGTAACGTGTAATGTTACTATCAATAAGCATAATTTATAATCTAATATATCATAATTAATCAGACTTCAGATGTTTCAATTTAAAGGGAAGATATGGCAATTGTTAATCGATATTAGTACAACAAAGGTTATTTGCGTAAGCTGTTTGAATTTTTCAAAGTCAAACAAATATCTGTTTAAAAGGCAGATAAAAAACTAAATCTCAATCGCATTAAGACTTTTGAACAACGGTATACTTCCTTTATTTGAATTCAATCAAAGTTTAATATGCATTGTAGTGACAATATTAAATCATTTGTTTTTATATCTCCATGGTGGTTATGGAGACTACAAAACACAAATTGCTTCAACCTACTTTATTTGAACTTTGGAGATAGTGGTCTGATTTGCAATTATATAACATCTCCTTCTTTCATATTAAGTTTGATAAGATCAGACCAACACTTAACTAAAGGACGGTTCAGATTAAATCAAAGTTGACTTCTTCAAAGTAAATTTTGTGCACAGCTGGTTTCAAAACTAATATTAAGAGCAGACTTTTACAAAGCAATTATTAAGAAACTGTCCAAGTACTAAGTCTGTCATTTAATATGTGTAAGATGCGGTAAGGATGCCAATGCGACAACTCTCCATCCAAATCACATTTTTTTTAGGTCAAAGTACGGTCTTCAACACTGAGCCGTTGCTCACAAGGAATAGAAAGCTATGAGGAGCTCCAAAAATTACTACTGAAAAAACATCTGTTAGTTATTAACCCAAGCTCTTTGTTAGAAGTCGTGATTTAATCTAATACTGTCTAACCTTGTATACATTATGCTTTCAATGGAGTTTTGTAACTCATTGGCACTCATACACTTTTGTGTATGTGTATACACTTCTTTAGTTTATTGTAAACGTAAAACAAGAACCTTATGATAATATGCAAGTAAAATTCATTTCATCACATTGTACTTAAGATTTCTATGTAAGTAAACAGATAAATTATTTACCTGACATCTTCTAAATCCCGCTCTAGAGTTGTGATTGAAACGTGTATTATCGTTATGTTAGCTTTCGTTTTTCAATCCATCAAGTATACTAAGAACACCTACGCACTGATTTATTATTTGCATTTAAAACCCTATTACATCATGTACATTAAATATGGTGACAATCAAAACTAAGATACCATAAAATGTTGTTTATACACGGAGAGAGGTTGTCAATTGATTAAGGTATTTTTGTTATCTTCATATTAAACTTTTTAAATCTTATTACTATCCATACGTTCCTTACTTTTTGAAGTATAATAAACTTTGAATTTTGAAAAAAAAAAACAAATAGAAGTGGTGCTTACGTTGTTAATTATAAGTAAAAGAAAAAAGAAGTAGGTGCCCTAAAACAAATATTAAAATGTTGAAACCTTGATGACCAAGTTCATTCGTTTGCAAAATATGTATGAAATATAATCTCATTGATAATGTCAAACTTAGTGGGATAAATCGAACTTTGTGAAATATGACATCGTGAAAATTCTTTAAAATTAGATTATCGATTCAACTTTTTCTGAACCAGATGTATACTTCGACAAGGAATGTCCTCAAGAGAGTCCAAAATATTTGAAATTCCAAATGTTATAAAGATAAATGAAGAGCTTATACATTAAACAGAAATTAAACAAATCAATAGAAAACTGCGTAACAAAACAAAGGAGTGCCTAACAGTGATATTTTATGTCTTATGTTTCACATTTTCAGTCGAAAATGTACAAAGTAGACATTGTTTTTTTTTTATCAATGTTTCAGAGTTTCAAACGTTTGATGTAATATGTACATTTATGTGAATGAATATATATTAAGGTACATTTCTTTCTTAAAAAGGTTGGCACCACCCTTCGATCAAAATCAGTTTATGATTTAAACAAAACTTATATAGGTCAGATGCACAGCCTAACAAAAAAGGTGGCTGATGGCACCACGAAGAGAATAGCCGTTAAAGTGTAGCGAAGGTTTAAGTCATAATTATAATTTTCTTCATAAGATTTCATGAGAATGATGTTTTAATAATGAGTGTTAATGTACTGACTTTTGATTAGTCATTTTCTGAATATTCTAAATATACGTTTATGTGTTTTTGAATTGATAATGCTATTCTTATCATGCTAAAGATAAACAACTCTCGATTTGAAGGCAATTAAACCCTTTTGTGAACATTCTCCAATAAAAAAAAATTATTGTTGCTAGCCTCTTTTATCAAGTGGCAATTATCTTATAAATACATGTGTTCAGAATGGGAATTAAGAAAATCCTCTTATATGTAAGGTACGCCGCAAACTTCAATGTAAATATAACGGAATTTGATGAGACTGTCCTTAAAGTGAGAGGGTAAGCACTTTAGAACCAGGTTTAATCCACCATTTTCTACATTTGAAAATGCCTGTACCAAGTCAGGAAAATGACAGTTCTTGTCCGTTCGTTTTTGATGCGTTTTGTTATTTGGTTTTGCCTTGTGATTATGGACTTTCCAAATTGATTTTCCCCTAGTTCAGTATTTTTGTGATTTAACTTTTTTTCAACAGCAATTTGAAAAAAGAAGATATTTTGAATAGGGGTATTAATCTTTACATTTTAGTCTTACATGCATGTTTTTTATTATTTGTAGTTGTAACTGCGAGTATTCTCAGATTTGTACTATATGTCGTTTTTGTTTGTTTGGATATACAAGTATTCGGCCACGTCCACTCTGTTTTTGTAGATGTAATTATATTTGTATTCATCTGATGAATTTTACTGTATTTTGAACTATAATGGTTTACTCTTCCAAATTGTAACTTGGATGGAGAGTTTTCTCATTGGCAGTCATATCACATCTTCTTATATCATTATAATGTCTATTGTTGTTTTTTTTTGTGATTTTATTAACAATGCATGTAATCATTAAACCATACTACATATATAAAAATGACAAATGCACATTATTTAAAGTGTTATTTAGCTTAAAATATATAATCAAAAGGGAACAAAATTAGTACATTCCAATCTATTTTTCATCTTTCCTATGTTATGTCTTAGTATAATACGCTGGGTGTTGTACTGATTTATATACGTGATTTTTTTTGCAATAGTAGTTATTGGCCAGTAACTTCGAGAATCCTCAGATTTGTACTAAGTGTGGTTTTTTAATTGTTTTTGGAATGTATAAGTATTCGTTCGCGTTCACTCTGTGTTTTGTTTGATGTACTTTTATTTATATCCATCTTATGAGTTGAGCCTTTTTCAACTGATTTGTATAGTTTGTTCTTATGTAGAGTTACACCACTGCCCCATGTTAAGGGAGGGTTAATTGCTCACAAAAATGTTTAATCCCGCCACATTATTTATGTTCCTGTACCTAGTAAGTAGCCTTTAGGTCAATGGTTGTCGTTGGTTCATGTCTTTCATATTTGTTTTTCGTAGAATGTTTTTTTATAAATAAACTCTTTAGTTTTCTCAACTTAATTGTATCAAAATCGGTTCATGTCGGAGACTTTTATAGCAGACCACACGGTATATGGTTTTCTCATTGTTGAAGGCCGTACAGTAGCCACAATTACTTACATTCTCTGCATTTGAACTTTAATCGATAATTAAACCGTTGAAGAGTTAAATCACAAAAAGTTTGTTTTATTGTTTGAATTATTTTACATTTTCATTTTGGGGTGTTTTATAGACTATTTTATTTATTTCGGTTGTTTATTTAACGCAGCAATGTAAATATAACGGAATTTGATGAGACAATCATTAAAGTGAGAGGGTTAGCGCTATAGAACCAGGTTTAATCTACCATTTTCTACATTTGAAAATGTCTGTACCAAGTCAGGAATATAACATTTCGTGTCGATTCGTTTTTGATGCGTTTTGTTATTTGATTTTTCCATGTGATTATGGATTTTCCGAATTGGTTTTCCTCTAAGTTCAGTATTTTTGTGATTTTACTTTTAAAACCTGACTATGGTAAAAGTTCAAAAGGTGAAAAGTTTACGATCGTCAAACGCCAAATATAGTACATCCGATATGAAATCTTTCTAACATACGCCTCAACAGAAGGAAAAAACCAACACTATGATATATCTTTATATTACGGATTACAAATGTGTCGAGGTTTGTGATTGGATAACAACACAGAGATGTCAGTATATATTCAGGAAACTATCGGGTGGGTATATACGCCGTTCTTATCACCAATTGGAACCACAAAAACGTCATCATAACACCGGTTACTTTGTGACGTAGTCAAAAGCTAAACAGAACACTAAGGAATGTCAGAGTCTCAAAGAGGGAAAATAATGACGTGCTCCATTCAAAAATACATTTTAATACAAAATCACGCAATTTACACTTTTAATACTTAAATGTTAATGTTTAATGTTAAAAGTGTTATTATAAGTAATCACATACACGATAAAATTATGTTCACAGCAAATTTGACAATCATTCACGTATGCCGAACCTATCAGGTTGGGTTTTTCAATATACATGTTGTAAAAAACAAAACCACACACACATACAAACACAAAATATGATATCTTAAAACTTTATTGAAACTATATTTTAACGGAAAAAAATAATTGTCAAAAGAAAAAAAGGTGTATTTAAATGGATTGCTCAAAATATTAAAGACACAATAAACATGTAATGAATATACATGCTGCATTGTGAATGTTCAACAAATGCCTGCACTGGAAAATAACATTAAGTCAGAGGTAATCCATAATATATGTGTAATTCAGTTATCATAGTATACGATAATTTCAGTTTAAGCAGTTTAAGTTTGTCGATTGTGTTATCAAGGGTCGTATAGGAAGTAAGTACTTCATGTCTGTTATGTATGCCACCTAATGTTTTGTGAACAATGAACCAAACAATCGTCACATTTTATTGTCAATTTTTAATGTGGGTTAACATTTTGGACAACAAATGTTTAATTGTTTTGTTCAGCTATAAGACACTTAATTATATGGATATGTGATAGGTTTACTATTTGTTTTGTAAAGTTTTGCATGGCTTGTTATATTTTTTGTGTTTAAATACAACTTTAAACTTTTAAAATAACATTATCATTTTTATAATCTAACATTGATATTCAGAATGTTTCATGACAAATTTTTGCGAAATGATTTTCTGTCAATTTCTATTGTTTATTTGGATTATTGTTGTCAGTTCTTATGTGTTACCGAATTATTGTGATATTACATTAACTACAAAGGAAGTAGGATGTGACTGCAGCTCAAAGAATTTAACACATATACTAATAGATTGTCTATCAAACACAACATCATTAGATTTGTCTCATAATAATGTTGACATTATATAAAGGAAATCTTTCACTAAATATTTACAGCTTAGATATGTTGATATAAGTGATGGTCATGTGACATCAATCGACCAATCAGCGTTTGATAATTTACCACATTTAAAAGAACTGAGTTTATTCGATAATCTAATGAACACCTTTCGTAGGGAATATATTTGGACCACTAGATGAACTACAAGTACTTCATATATCACATGACTTGCTGTCAACGTATCCAAGAGAGGCGTGGTCGGATGTTTTAAATGTCAAAGTTGTTTACATATGGTGGACCGTCAAATGGATCAATCGCAGAGATATTTTCTGTCATTAAAAATCTTGAGTACTTTTATTGTGAGATTAAAATTCATGTTTTACGCAACTATTCGTTTCATACCTTTGCAAAGATGCCATTAAAATATCTAGAGATAAAAGGAAAATTAATGACGATAGAAAAAGATACTTTTTCACCATTAGGATTTCTGTCTATTCCAAATGCACGTTTCCTAAAACTATAAAATACTTTGCAGGTGTTTAAAAATCGACAAGTGGATGAACTAAATTTAAACAATGATTTTAGAGTACATGGTGAATTCATTATGACAACTGATTTATTTGTGTAAAGAAATTATCTTTGACCTTCAATGGCATAAAAATGACAAATGCCGACACCATTCAATAGATGAAATACAAACAATGTCTGAAGAGTTTAAACTTAAGTAACAATGACTTTGATTTTCACCAGCTGTTAACAATATGGTTTTTCAATTTGTTTACACATCTGAAGACATTAGACATGTAGGATAACAACAATCAATGTAATCAAAATAAAGTTAAGATAGATGGAATAAAATATACACTTGATAATACTGATCTATTTGATAATAAATCCTCAAACATCGTTCCCTCATATTATCCTCCAGATAGTGTATTATGGTTTCCTTCAACACTTGAATTCCAGTTGAATTCCTTAATATATCTTGTAACAACGTAGTAGGTAATCCTGAATATATTTTGTATCAACGAAGTAGGTAATCCTGAATATATATTGTATCAAAGTAGTAGGTAATCCTGAAAATAATTTGTATCAACGTAGTAGGTAATCCTGAATATATCTTGTATCAACGTAGTAGGTAATCCTGAATATATCTGGTATCAACGTAGTAGGCAATCCTGAATATATCTGGTATCAACGTAGTAGGGAATCATGAATATATCTGAATGTATCACAAATGATATCGGATATGTTCCTTACGTCGTAACTACAATCCCCTTCCCTTTCCTGAATGTGACCTACCGAATTAGACTATTTACCTGATTTGTTATCACATAAGCAACACGACGGGTGCCGCATGTTGAGCAGGATCTGCTTACCCTTCCGGAGCAGCTGAGATCACCCCTAGTTTTTGGTGGGGTTCGTGTTGTTTATTCGTTAGTTTTCTATGTTGTGTCATGTGTACTATTGTTTTTCTGTTTGTCTTTTTCATTTTTAGCCATGGCGTTGTCAGTTTGTTTTAGATTTATGAGTTTGACTGTCCCTTTGGTATCTTTCTTCCCTCTTTGTATCAAAGTAGTAGGTAATCCTGAATATATCTTGTATCAACGTAGTAGGTAATCCTTAATATATATCTTGTATCAACGTAGTAGGTAATCCTGAATATATCTTGTACCAACGTAGTAGGTAATCCGGAATATATCTTGTATCAAAGTAGTAGGTAATCCTGAATATATCTTGTATCAACGTAGTAGGTAATCCTGAATATATCTTGTATCAACGTAGTAGGTAATCCTGAATATATCTTGTACCAACGTAGTAGGTAATCCTGAATATATCTTGTATCAAAGTAGTAGGTAATCCTGAATATATCTGGTATCAACGTAGTAGAGAATCCTGAATATATATGGTATCAACGTAGTAGGGAATCCTGAATATATCTTGTATCAAAGTAGTAGGTTATCTTGAATATATCTTGTATCAACGTACATGTGGTAGGTAATTCTGAATATATCTTGTATCAACGTAGTAGGTAATCCTGAATATATATTGTACCAACGTAGTAGGTAATCCTGAATATATCTTGTATCAAAGTAGTAGGTAATCCTGAATATATCTTGTATCAACGTAGTAGGTAATCCTGAATATATCTTGTATCAACGTAGTAGGTAATCCTGAATATATCTTGTACCAACGTAGTAGGTAATCCTGAATATAGCTTGTATCAAAGTAGTAGGTAATCCTGAATATATCTGGTATCAACGTAGTAGAGAATCCTGAATATATATGGTATCAACGTAGTAGGGAATCCTGAATATATCTTGTATTAAAGTAGTAGGTTATCTTGAATATATCTTGTATCAACGTACATCTGGTAGGTAATTCTGAATATATCTTGTATCAACGTAGTAGGTAATCCTGAATATATCTTGTATCCACGTAGTAGGGAATCCAGAATATATCTTGTATCAAAGTAGTAGGTAATCCTGAATATATCTTGTATCAAAGTAGTAGGTAATCCTGAATATATCTTGTATCAAAGTAGTAGGTAATCCTGAATATATCTTACATCAACGTAGTAGGGAATCCTGAATATATCTTGTATCAACGTCGTAGGGAATCCAGAATATATCTTGTATCAAAGTAGTAGGTAATCCTGAATATATCTTGTATCAAAGTAGTAGGTAATCCTATATATATTTTGTACCAAAGTAGTAGGAACTCCTGAATATATCTTGTATCAACGTAGTATGTAATCCTGAATATATCTTGTATCAACGTAGTAGGTAATCCTGAATATATCTGGTATCAACGTAGTAGGCAATCCTGAATATATCTTGTACCAACGTAGTAGGTAATCCTGAATATAGTTTGTATCAACGTAGTAGGTAATCCTGAATATATCTTGTATCAACGTAGTAGGTAATCCTGAATATATCTTGTAACAACGTAGTAGGTAATCCTGAATATATCTTGTATCAAAGTAGTAGGTAATCCTGAATATATCTTGTATCAACGTAGTAAGTAATCCTGAATATATCTTGTATCAACGTAGTAGGTAATCCTGAATATATCTTGTATCAACATAGTAGGTAATCCTGATTATATCTTGTATCAACGTAGTAGGTAATCCTGAATATATCTTGTATCAACGTAGTAGGTAATCCTGAATATATCTTGTTTCAACATAGTAGGGAACCCAATCAACAGCCTTACATTTAAAGGAATCAAAGACCTGCAAATAATTGATTTAACATACACTTCATTGTTTGACTGCAATTACACAATTAATGGACTTCAGAACGTGTTAATACTTAATGTTTCACATTTCAAATGCGGACTTTTAAATCAAAACCTTATACAATCTGTATATAGCAGTACGTAACATTTTTTTTATCACATTATGAATAAGGTTTATTATTTGTCTGTTTTTGGGATTTGATATGAACTCACTACCTCCGTTTTTTAACTTTCATTTTCATTTAACGTACTTAAAAACCTATGAAATACTTTGTATACTGGTGGACTATCAGTCCCCGAGGGTATCATCAGCTCAGTAGTCAGTGCTTCGGTACTGACATGATTTAACAAACTTTACTAAAATTGTCTGTTTATAAATTTTGAAATTATTAGGAAACTAAGGTTTCAACTCCCTCAGGCTAAGTTGGCTTTAGACGAATTTGGCTATTTATTTTTGGTATTTTAGACATATAGCTCTTCAACGATTTTCGGTACTTATACATCTTCGGATTTCAAATGTTTGGCTTTGAGCGTTCCTGATGAAGGTAAATCCAGAAAAGCGCTTCGGACGCAATAAATTATAAAACGTGTTGTTTTCCATTTTTTACATCACTGGGTCGATACCTCTGCTGGTGGACTATCAGTCCCCGAGGGTATCATCAGCTCAGTAGTCAGTGCTTCGGTACTGACATGATTTAACAAACTTTACTAAAATTGTCTGTTTATAAATTTTGAAATTATTAGGAAACTAAGGTTTCAACTCCCTCAGGCCAAGTTGGCTTTAGACGAATTTGGCTATTTATTTTTGGTATTTTAGACATATAGCTCTTCAACGATTTTCGGTACTTATACATCTTCGGATTTCAAATGTTTGGCTTTGAGCGTTCCTGATGAAGGTAAATCCAGAAAAGCGCTTCGGACGCAATAAATTATAAAACGTGTTGTTTTCCATTTTTTACATCACTGGGTCGATACCTCTGCTGGTGGACTATCAGTCCCCGAGGGTATCATCAGCTCAGTAGTCAGTGCTTCGGTACTGACATGATTTAACAAACTTTACTAAAATTGTCTGTTTATAAATTTTGAAATTATTAGGAAACTAAGGTTTCAACTCCCTCAGGCCAAGTTGGCTTTAGACGAATTTGGCTATTTATTTTTGGTATTTTAGACATATAGCTCTTCAACGATTTTCGGTACTTATACATCTTCGGATTTCAAATGTTTGGCTTTGAGCGTTCCTGATGAAGGTAAATCCAGAAAAGCGCTTCGGACGCAATAAATTATAAAACGTGTTGTTTTCCATTTTTTACATCACTGGGTCGATACCTCTGCTGGTGGACTATCAGTCCCCGAGGGTATCATCAGCTCAGTAGTCAGTGCTTCGGTACTGACATGATTTAACAAACTTTACTAAAATTGTCTGTTTATAAATTTTGAAATTATTAGGAAACTAAGGTTTCAACTCCCTTAGGCCAAGTTGGCTTTAGACGAATTTGGCTATTTATTTTTGGTATTTTAGACATATAGCTCTTCAACGATTTTCGGTACTTATACATCTTCGGATTTCAAATGTTTGGCTTTGAGCGTTCCTGATGAAGGTAAATCCAGAAAAGCGCTTCGGACGCAATAAATTATAAAACGTGTTGTTTTCCATTTTTTACATCACTGGGTCGATACCTCTGCTGGTGGACTATCAGTCCCCGAGGGTATCATCAGCTCAGTAGTCAGTGCTTCGGTACTGACATGATTTAACAAACTTTACTAAAATTGTCTGTTTATAAATTTTGAAATTATTAGGAAACTAAGGTTTCAACTCCCTCAGGCCAAGTTGGCTTTAGACGAATTTGGCTATTTATTTTTGGTATTTTAGACATATAGCTCTTCAACGATTTTCGGTACTTATACATCTTCGGATTTCAAATGTTTGGCTTTGAGCGTTCCTGATGAAGGTAAATCCAGAAAAGCGCTTCGGACGCAATAAATTATAAAACGTGTTGTTTTCCATTTTTAACATCACTGGGTCGATACCTCTGCTGGTGGACTATCAGTCCCCGAGGGTATCATCAGCTCAGTAGTCAGTGCTTCGGTACTGACATGATTTAACAAACTTTACTAAAATTGTCTGTTTATAAATTTTGAAATTATTAGGAAACTAAGGTTTCAACTCCCTTAGGCCAAGTTGGCTTTAGACGAATTTGGCTATTTATTTTTGGTATTTTAGACATATAGCTCTTCAACGATTTTCGGTACTTATACATCTTCGGATTTCAAATGTTTGGCTTTGAGCATTCCTGATGAAGGTAAATCCAGAAAAGCGCTTCGGACGCAATAAATTATAAAACGTGTTGTTTTCCATTTTTTTGTAATTAGCATTGAAGAACTCAGGTCATTATACATGTTGACAATAAAAACTAGCATCTCATAGGAAAATGTGTACACACGGGGTATATTAGGTTTATCTGGTTTATGTTTCTCTTCATATTTTTATCTGATTCTATTCAATATTTTGTAACATAGACAGCAGTTCATAACTATTCGTAGTATATTTGAGATTAAAATGAATAAATACTACAAAAAATGTGGATAAAACATTAAAAAATAGTTTTGAACATTTGTCTTGAATTGATGCTAGCTTGGTTCCTTATAAGTAATTAGTTGGAGAAAGAAGTAGGTAAATTAGAACAGAGATTATCATTGTTTGGACTTTGTTTTTAGATAGGTAGCAGTTCATTAATATTCGTATTATACTAAAGATTAAAATGCCTTAACACCGACTAGGCGAGTGACTTTGACCATGAAATTAAATTTTAAATGCACCTACCTAACACACGGCTAAATTACATATCATTTGAAAGCTACAAATCTGTACTATCTGTTTTGCCCGGTCGTAAAAAAATCGTACGGTGCAATTTCCGTCAAATCAAGATCAAAGGCCAAGGACGAATAGGGGCATATTGTCTAAGATTTCAGCTTGATTGCATACTTTGACTTTTATATACTAAATTCACATATGCAAACAATTTAAACTTTTAGCACAGAGATTTACAGTCATTAATGAAATGCAGTTTTATATATTTAAAGCGTGTTTTTGATAGACAGCACATGTTTTCTGAAATTCGAGTAAAAGTTAATAAAATGTGCAAAAACACAATTTTTTCTTTCTGATGCAACTGTTAATCACTTTAAACTAAGTGAAACCCTGTAATGACTATCAAAGAAGTTTTTGACATCATAAATTTCCTAAAATTATGCTTACATCTAATCAAACAGCAAATCAAAACAACTCATACGGTTGCCCCAAATACCGCCATCTGTGAAAAAAAGCTTTTAAGCATGTCTTGCAATTTAAACATTGTATGTGGTCAAAATAAGATTTAATAAACAAATTCTTAAGAATCTGAAAAATTCAAAGTAAAAAAAATATGTGCTCGAATCATACTATTGCTTGAAATAAAGGGGGCGAAACTAAGAGATTGCAATCTGCATTGAAACTACCCGACTGAAATGAACATCTTTCGACTTTTCTAATTGTTTGATTTGTAGCTTCATTATAAATATTGATGTAGTAAAAAACCCTTTTATTTATTTAATGTGAACCACTAAAAAAGAAATTGACAATCTAGACAAAAATAAATGGAAAATTAATTGATGAAAATTAAAATTTCAAAGAATTAAAAAACCAGGAAACAAATTATAAAACTTTACTTTTTGATTGATTACATTGCGTTGTTCATTGTTTAAATGCATTAATTCAGCAAATAAGAATAATTTTGAAGAGAAAAAAAATCCGTTAATACGCAACAATTCTAGTTACAACTAGACTTCCTGAATAGCTTGAATGACTAGTCCATTTTTCATACGAGGACGAGTTCATGCAAGAGTTTCTGATGACGACTGGAAAGAAGCACCATTATCTTGAAACTTCACTTTCAACTATATAGATGATCTCATCTCACTGAATAGTGCCAAATTTGTGACAATGTTGGACTCATAATTTCCATTGAAATTGAAAATAAAAGACTCAACAGATATAGTTTACTCTATCACGTATCTTGAAAACGACGATAAGGGTTGGTTGAGAACAAGTTAAACGACAATAGAGATGAGCATAAATCAACCAATAAAAACATTCCTTACTACCAAATTATAAATTAGTCGTTTCTATGTGGCAACAATATAGCAACGCCTGCATATCTAAACTACTAAAGGAGGAGACCGATTTCATTGAGCCTCAACTCCTCTGAGAAAATAACAAGTCGGAAATATTTATGATATGTCGTATGAATGTAGAGTTTTGTATTTCCTTAATTTGTCTTTGCATGCTCAGTCGACGTACTGCCCGCGAAATTAATTGAAACTATTTATCTAAACACTTGCCCAATTGTAACGCGATTTCGCGGCATCTTCTTGTGGAGTATATTTCTCCAAGTTGATACAATTTTCCAGAGCTTGCATGTACGTTCACGATTTGTTTTCGTGATAGTGCGTAACTGCCCACAATGAAGATGTTAAATAAAGGCAACTATAGTATACCGCTATTTAATAGTCATCAATCGATTTACTAGGAACTGAAACAAATCCGGGTCACAAACCAAAACCGAGGAAAACGCATCAACTATATATATACAAGAGGAACACAACGATATAACAGAAAAACTGAACTGACTTTGTACAGGACATTTGACGAAAAGAGGTGGTTTGAGCATGGTTTTAAACCAGAGTTCAAATGCAAAGTTGGAATCATCCCTTTGAAAATTTTATGGACGCCACTACGAGTTGGTTGCATTTATAAAATATTTGTTTCGCCAGATGACGACTGATAAGTTCCAATCGACGTTACCAAAATACCGTCATATCTGCCTTGAACGACACCTACCCACTAAGGCTTGGCACCGAGTTAGGAATTAAATGAGCCATATGACGGGGGTCACATGTGGAACATGATCTGCTTATCCTTTTGGAGTCCTTGAATTCACCCCAAATATATTTAGGGTGGTTTTTGTTACTCAATCTGTAGTTTTATATGTTGTGTTTTGTATACTGTTGCTATGTCGTGTTTGTTTTTTTGGCCGTTTTGTCAGTTCGTTTTCAATTATGAGTTTGATGTCCCTTTGATATATTTCGTCACTATTCAAGTAGTCAAAGGTTTTTAAATTATAGATCATTGTAGCTAAATGTATCATAATAACGATTTGGTTCTATATATACATCACCGTCAGCAAATTAAGATATTTTCGAGGATATTTGTCTTATTGCGTTATTCTTCTTCACGTTACTTTGAGGCGATTTTTTTGCCGATTTTCATTACTGCAAGTTAATGTCTTTAAGGTAAATTAATACCAAAAGCACAATCAACATCTTAAACCATGAATCAGATACACTTAATTAAAACCATGAACAAAATAAAATTAAAGTCTAAGAGACGAACAACAGTTCACAAAATACAGTACACCATGAAAACGATCATTGCCTAAACAGCGAATGATCTTATGAGGTCAGGAAGGGTATTCAAGTTTTTCATTTTTTTCACAACTGCTTATAATGTTTTACATACACAATGACCTGCATTTGTATTTCTAAAATGTTTATGTTGAAAATACTCAAAGCATCTTTTATTCAAATAATTAAAGCGATTAAACTTCTAAACACACTTAATATTACTAACACGATTTCAGACTAAATAAGAAGCAGCAGCATTATATTTTGTGCGTTTACTTTCCGCTTTAGACAACCAAGTGTTTCTAAGCAAGGTTACTTTTTTCAATGTTACCTACGATTTAGTCGCAAAGTCATGTTTGCATTTAAACATGATTACAAAAGGGTAATACGTTTGACCTCGTAAAAAACACATTTTTACCTCAATTAGCTCGTATATATTCTTTTCGAACATTAAATACCCCTATTTTTATTATGGAAAATCATTCTCCTCCCTGATATTGACAATAAGCGATGTGCTATCTTAACATAGAATAACAAAAAGATCGCTATTTGCAGATGGCAGATTTTTGGGCAACTGCAAACACTTCAATAGAAGGCTGTTCTATGAACAATAATTAATTATTGCATCTTAAAATTCAAAACAAATATTCCCTGACCTAAAACATATACATTTATCTATTTTTTAGCATACAAATATCGATTCCCTAAGATATATTTTGCTTTTGGAACAATTTTTCATGTTTTTAAGATTTGCGATAAATTTCAATTTCGGGAAATATTGCGCATCTAACCTCTATATTTTTGTTTGATTTGGAAATAATGTATCATGTTCCATAAAGTTCATATGATCTTTTGAAAAATTTTATGGTACAAGAATTAGAAAATGGCTTTTTGTTTAGTAATCGCAAAAATTGGAATGTTTATTCATGACCTTTGACCTTGATTTTACAGAAAATGCACCGTACGATTTTTTTACGACCGGGCAAAACAGAAAGTACAGATTATTAGCTTTCGAATGATATATAATACAGCCGTGTGTTAGGTTGGTGCATTAAAGTCGTTAACTAAGCGTCTTTTTGAAATAATTCACTCGCCTAGACCTAAGACTGTAAATAAAAACATTTCGAGATTTTAACTTCTGCCTTTAAAAAGTAAAATCACAAAAATACTGAACTTAGAAGAAAATCAATCCGGATAGTCTATAATCACATCGCAAAATCAAATAACAAAACGCATAAAAAACGAATGGACAAGAACTGTCATATTTCTGACTTAGTACAGGCATTTACAAATGTAGAAAATGGTGGATTAAACCTGGTTTTTTAGAGCTAAAACTCTCATTTTGATGACAGTCTCATTAAATTCCGTTATATTTACATTGATGCTTTAATTAAACAGACACAATCAATAAAATAGTCAAACTATGGGTACAACAGTCATCATCGTATAACAATTTTAAAAGGAACAATTTAACAGAACACAAAATCATCTATCTACAAACACATTCATTGATTTCAATGACACTAGATATGTTCCTTATAAGTAGTTACAGTTTAGAGAAGGAAGTAGGTACATTAGAACAGATCATTAATCTGTTTACCTTGATGATCAGGTTAATATTTCCATCAATCCATTGATAGCATGACACATATTCTAAGTGATAATAGCAAACATAGGTACACATATGTTGTCTTAGGGAGTAGCAAATGGAACTTTTTAAAACATCGCTTCGTAAATATTCTCTAAAATAAGAAAAACCATAAGAATTTGCAAGATGTGCAATTCGAAAATGAATATCTCGTCTAGGATGCTCAGTTCAAAATATCTGAATATTACTTTTTTATGTTTGCAAATATTCAAGATTAACTCATCAGGTCACTACAAAGAAGAAAATAACATCTTGCAAAAACACAGACTGAATATGGAGACCAGGCAGTTAATCATTTATATAATATGTAACCTTTTGTTAGTCTTGTATGCTTTTTAATTTTAGTTCATTTATATGTTGTTGTTTTTTTGTTTAATATGACGCCTTTTTTCACTGAACTAGTCAACTTTCCAGTAAGGGGTCAGTTGAAACCCGCCAACGGGTGTTGGATTAAATTATCTATCATGATCTATTTTCTTCTTAAAAGTATTGGCACCCCCCTTCGATCAAAAAAGTTTATAACGAAAAACAAATCGTATAATATACAGGTCAGATGCGCATCCAAACAAAAATAAAGGTGGTCCATTATCAAACACTTACAATGAAGCAAGTGTTCACGTAATAATTGTCAGTTATTTTTTAAGTACCGAAATACACAAAAATTACTATCACTATTAAGACAGTAGTATACCTATGTGAAAGGGGGCCAAAAGATACCAGAATTACATTTAAACTAGATAGAAAATAATCTGACAATGCCATGCCTAAAAAAGGATATACAGACAAATAGTAGTACACAAGACACAACATAGAAAACTAATTACTAAGCAAAACAAACCCCTTGCAAATTTGGGGTTATCAGATCCTACACATGTGGCTACCGTCGTGTTGCTTATGTTATTACAAACCCTGTAAATAGTCTAATTCGGTAAATCACATCCGTGAAAGTGAACGGAATTGCAGTTTCGACATAAGAAACATATCCGATATCATCTGTGAAAATCTGTGATTCTACTCTCATTAATCATCATACACATGTTTTCTTGATCACGTCCTCTCATCAATCATCATACACATGTTTACTTGATCATGCCTCTCATCAATCATCATACATATGTTTACTTGATCATGCCTCTCATCAATCATCATACAAATGTTTACTTGATCTTGTCCTCTCATTAATCATCATACACATGTTTACTTGATCATGCCTCTCATCAATCATCATACACATGTTTACTTGATCATGCCTCTCATCAATCATCATACACATGTTTACTTGATCATGCTTCTCATTAATCATCATACACATGTTTACTTGATCTTGTCCTCTCATCAATCATCATACACATGTTTACTTGATCATGTCCTCTCATCAATCATCATACACATGTTTACTTGATCTTGTCCTCTCATTAATCATCATACACATGTTTACTTGATCATGCCTCTCATCAATCATCATACACATGTTTACTTGATCATGCCTCTCATCAATCATCATACACATGTTTACTTGATCATGCCTACTCATTAATCATCATACACATGTTTGCTTGATCTTGTCCTCTCATCAATCATCATACACATGTTTACTTGATCATGCCTCTCATCAATAATCATACACATGTTTACTTGATCTTGTCCTCTCATCAATCATCATACACATGTTTACTTGATCATGCCTCTCATCAATCATCATACACATGAAATGATCATGCCTCTCATCAATCATCATACACATGTTTACTTGATCTTGTCCTCTCATCAATCATCATACACATGTTTACTTGATCATGCCTACTCATTAATCATCATACACATGTTTACTTGATCTTGTCCTCTCATTAATCATCATACACATGTTTACTTGATCATGCCTACTCATTAATCATCATACACATGTTTGCTTGATCTTGCCCTCTCATTAATCATCAACACATGTTTACTTGATCATGCCTTTCCCAATCGATTGACTGATTTAATGTTGGTAATCTTACATCAATTTTTAACAATCTTATAAATGCCCATGTTCTGAAGGGAACTCGAACTGTTGCAGTTCCTAGTAAAATATACATAAACACAATAAACAGTTAGACAATAGACATTACAATCGCAAACAAAATATGTAACACATTCTTTATCATATGTTTGGTGTATAGGTCGTTCAAAGAAAAGGTAGAATTATAATTTCAACTGGAGTTCTAAATCATGACCTGAGTAATAAAAACATTAATATGTATACATATGTTCCCCGATTTTGATATTACTCATACAAAAATCAAACCATGATGTGTTCAATAATATGACTATCAGTTTCAGATCTATGTACTAAATTGTTCTTTTCAATATATTAAAAAAATCATAATGTGTATACTGTTTTATATGAATTATTCTTTTTGAGGATTACCAAACATGTTTTTCGTATAAGGTTTATATTTCAATATGCGGGTTATTAAATTTATTCACAACATCTGCATACTCTCATTCGACTCATTCGTTCCATTTTGTTCAATATGTTATTACATAAATAGATTGTAGAAACATGTACGTTCTGTTGGATAGTCTCATTGGCAATCAAAATAATCATATGCGATCAATATTATTTTTCAGACGACCCCTCATTTCTCACCTGTTCTTGTTGTTCTGAACTGTAGGTGTAGACCATTGTTGAAAAGGTTAGATAAAAGTCATTTGTCGTTATGTTATCAAGGCCGGTATCGACAGGAAGTATTACATTTTTGTTTTTCGTAGCCTTAAATTTTGTGAACTGTAAATAAGTAGCTTGGATAATTGCAATTGTTATCTTTACCAAATTTCTTTTTAATTTGTTCATATTTTCCACAACTGTTTTATTGTTAATTTCCTCAATAAGAAACTTGAGTTATATGGATAGGTCATATGTTACTATTTGTTTTATGGTGTAACACCACTTATTCGGGCCCGGCCAGAAAGCACATACCAGAAAGTAGTACATATTTAACACAAAATAGTTCCTACGCATGGACATAACTTTCAAAATATGTAGAATATTTTATTAATTTTGGTATCAAATGAAAGCTGCATGACTGGTGATCAGTGTAGAACAATTTTTGACTGATAAATTTGAATAATAAAAAAATGGCATGAAATTTAAATAGGAGGGTACATTTTGCCTTTTTGTCAGATCGGAAGTACCTGTTTTGGTACATCCGAAGTTTCGGGAACCAGTTCTTTTCTTATATGCCATGTAAGGTATGTTGTTTTTTTCAGTACAGGACACCAGAAGGTGTTGCTTTGACATGCAATGATTGTCACTTTATTTGAACCTAAGATAAAAGAGCTGGGACCACTCGAAATTGAGGAATTTAACATAGAAAGCAATGGGGCCATTAATTAGTGGTGTACTTCCTATAACAGGAATCTGTACGTGCACCCTTGACATTGAGGTAAACAAATTGAATGTTTTGATGAAAATTTTTGAATGATTTATTAAAAATGAATATTGAGGAGTGGAAAATCAAGCAAAAGGACAGAATTTTAAATAATATGACTGCCCAGGGTCCACACAACTGTTGGATATGTGATCTTGAAGGGAGGGGGCAAAAACATTCCACCCTGTGTGTTAAAATGCCATGGAAGATGAAGAAAAAAACTGTGCTTATGCCTACATGATATTTTATGATAATTTTGAACTTTCAGAAAGTTTACAGGTGTCACATTTGTGTCACCAGCACCATTGTGTGAACCCTGAGCACCTATCATTAGAACCAAACCATGTCAACATGGACCGACAAATTTGTCGTAGAATTTATCCACCTCGGTGTAAAAAACATGAACCGCACAGAGTCTGCATATTATAAAATCTGAAAAAGGTACAAATAAAAGTAATTAACAATCCATATACACAAAATATCCAATATTTACAAAAACAAACAGAGCATGCAAGCTGAAATTAATGAATTTTTGGGTGTCGCTTTGGATGTGATTGATATGCATGGTCATTGCACTAGTAGCACGATTTCAGTCTGAAACGGTCATTTTGGTCTGATCACATCTTGATTGACTGGATTTGCCGCTAGAAAAAATCGTCAAGATATTTAAGATCGTTAAGTCGCCGTTCAGATCGATAGCCTCATCAGGTAAATCAGTTCGTTAAGGCGTGTCAAGACGGAAAAGACTGAATCGTCTAGCGGGTTGTTTAGACCCGTTAAGACCGTGTCAGACCAAAACAGACCATGGATACAAAAGAACATTCAAAATTTTCAGACCCTGTTTAGATCCGTTCAGTATACCGGTTTGATACTACGAGTTGCGCCCCTTCTACTCGATAATGCATTTTAGATTAATACATGTATATATGTATTTTATTATTAGAATTTGAAGTATATTTTGATTAATTAAAAAAAAGATTAAATCTTGTGTTAATTCTTTATTTCTTTTCTTGTTTTGTTGAGGAACTAATAAATTATTCGTCTATATATATATATATGTTGTTTATTTTTTAATATATGTTAGTTTATATAAATATATATTGATAATTAAATGCAAGGACGTACGTTAATTGTATACACACCAGAATGTATGCCATAAATTTAACCTTGAAATGTTGTGAACACCGGTAAAAATGTTTTTTGTATTTGGAGATTAGTAACGGAAAATCCTAAACGTAACCTAAAACAGTTAAGGAGATGTGGTATGATTGCCAATGAGACAATCCACAGAAATGCAGCGGAGGCAAATTAACACAGTCATTCATATTTTTGTTTTATGCATGACAGTTTCTTTAATTCGTTTTCTGTTAATATATGTCCTAGTTTATCGTTGAAGCTGTTGCTTTTTTGGTATGTTTATTTTTTTTTTCGTGCGAGTTACTCTATTAAAGTTGGAAAAAAATATTCCCGACATTCGGAAATTCGAAAAAAGACTTCCCGGATCCCGAAACCTGATCATACACTGCATTCAGTCTCTGTCGGGACGGTGTTAAAATATCACCGTATACAAATTTTCATTCAAACAATATATCCTTATAATATTTATTTTCTTATCCATATAATATGTATATAGTACTTTGTATATACTTTGTATATATATATATGGCGTTGATTTAAAATAAAATCTGTTTTAGTTAAAACGGTCGAGTTCAATGGCACGTGCTAGTAATCAACCGGGTCAACAGGTAACAAGATCAATGATCCATAACGTAAGAAAGTACATGCCTATTATATATTACAATAACTCTCATCATCATTCTTGATAAAAAGGTCTAAACTTTAATAAAGAATGAATATACACGTATTAGTGATGTCTGACCTTCAGTTTTTAATATAAATTAATGCTTATGTTTTTTTTTTATATTGAGCAAAGTAACAAATGTGAATCTATTATACGTTAAAGGTTCTTACAATATCATATATGTCTAAACACTATACCAAAAGACCATGCAAAATATTTGAGTGCCGCATGTAAAACCATTAAAAAAAAAAATGTACTGTTAGGAAGTTTGTTTAGTATTCAAAAGAAACGTTTCGCTTCTCTGCTTATATAGTTTAGAGAGTATTCCTTTAAATTGTGTCAGTTATATAAAGTAGTGTGTATTTGTATTTTATTTATTTATCTAAATGCACCATTATAATATACATTTTGTATTTCACAACTATATATACTATAAGTTGTAGTGTGATTGATTGTTGTTTAAAGTCCAGTGGCAAATACTTCATGCATGTTCAGGACCAGCTGTAAGTTTATGACATGTATGGAACTCACCGGTGTAGTTTTCACGTGTTATAATAGATAAAAGAATAATTAATTTTTAAGATATCGAAACAAAAAGGAGGCAAGGCGCATGGATTACCCGCACTTATCAGTTCTTTTCTCTTTTTTGTCTTAAAAAACAATTTTTTTTTTCGATTTTTTTTATATGTTTATATAATTTACGATAACTGTGGTGTATACGTGCTGTCAGACGAAAGATACATATGTGCCCTCTAAATATCTTTTTTACTACCTATGGATTGTTTGCTTTCGTATTGACGTTTAACACACAACTGTAATTACTGACTGTGATGTATGTAGAAATTCAAACGTACTGGAGAATGAAGGATGCAAATCCAAGTTTTGAATTAAAATGGTCATTAAAATTGCCACATAAATAAAAGAACAAGTGTAAGTGTTGGAATGACATATACAATATATCAACATGTGCATTGTCGGAGAATTTAATTTTGATTTTACTTTGGTAACTGGACAACATTGAAGAGAGGCAGCCCAATCTTTTCTCCTTTTTGTTACGAGTACAAATAGATTTTATTTGCTTTATAGACATCGAATCGAATTCAGGGCATAACATTACGGAATATGATCTTCAAAATATACAATTTAATACCAATAACATGTAACAAATACATTGTTTTTTTATATATATATATATAAAAGTAATTTTTTTATCATCAGTGCAAGCAGTAGCGTTTGTTTGATTTTAAAACACGAATCGATCTATACTATTTTAAATTACAATACGCAAGCTGAAACCGTACCAAGTGATTATTATTTTTGCACACGACATCTAGGCTGTCGTCCCACCTCTAACAGTAGACGGTTCTCTTGGTGGGAATATTGTACATTCAACCGTGGATATGATAAAATATCTGTAATAAACAAAATTGTAATGTTTTGATTGTGTAATGTCTTAATTTGTAAGGTTACTTGGGTGCGGTTTTAAGCGGCACAATTGGTATGAACACATTTCGATATACGTGTAAATTATATTAAAAGAAGCTATCAAACGCAGTTATTTTCGAGGATATTTAAAGATACAAATAAAAAAATCTTTTTTATGTTTTTGAATTAGGCTTTTAATTTCCATTCCTAATTATATATCATTGTAGAAAAAAAATATTTTATACATTTAAAGTACATGTAATTCTTTATGCTAGCTAGTCCATGAATAAAATTGCATAAATCACAAAAACACACTCGGGAATAGCAAGAAAGTTTACCAAAAAAGTAGTGGGAACTTTTCTGTTTTTCTTTATCATATATATTTCTGATAGTTTTCCCGACCTATTCACCTATTTTCAAACTTGAAAAGGGACCTCTTTCAGCGGCACGAGCCTGAGACATGTACACATGACAGTTGTAAGTAACAGCTATATAAATATACAAGAGAAGATGTGGTATGATTGCGAATGAGACAACTGTCCACAAGAGACCAAAATTACACAGACATTAACAACTATATGTCACCGTACGGCTGTCAACAATGAGCAGAGCACATACCGCATAGTCAGCTATAAAATGCATTTCAAAGATACTATAGTTAGAATAAAAGGTTAACGTACTTACAAAATATGCCATCTTAAAGAATGTAATTTCACAAATAAATTATTTTCAAATTCGCAGTCCAAGTCAACCTAAAATCGGTTACACACATTTTTAATGTCATAAATCCATTCCAACAATATCATTTTAAACACACACTAGCTTGCCTTTTCATTAATTTGAATAATAGAAATTCAGCTAAATTTTGTTTATTCCCATTACAGAGAAATCTCACACTCATCCCAGACGTTAATAATACTCATGCACTTCAATTTTGATAAACATTTTATTGATACGGATGACAACGCTTTAACATACGGTTACATTAGGGTTAAAATAAATGTGAACTTGTTTTTAATTGAATTCAAAGATAGATTAAACGGTAGCTTTAGGCAGCAACCATTTTATTTTCTGGGGGTGGAAGGGGGGGCTATGTTTTTTTATTTTGGAAAAAAAAGTTTGTTTCCAGTTTTGGAGAAATAATAATTTGTTTTTGACCCTGCTAATATTGAAAGAAAAAAAAATTGTCGCCAAAAAATGTTTGTCTGGAAAAAAATCCATAGCCCCCCCCCCCCCCCCAAATGGTTGCTGCCTTAATAGTGAAATGAACTATTTTTTTTTAAGACTCGCCTAAATGTATGCTGCATAGATGTATTTGATCATGCTGTAAATTATATTTATAAAACCATTTATTTGTAAATACCGCATAAATCAATCTGTTCAAATGGTTTACTGTTTGAATATAGAAACTTGTCGATTTTATAATATTGAGAGATATCCGAGATTTTGTAATATGGTGTGATAAACAAGTAATTGAAGATGAATATCATTTTATTTTAGTATGTGAAAAGTATAATGAACTTCGAAAGAAATTTATCAAACCATATTGTTGGAGAAAACCGTCGAATCTTAAACTTTTTAGACGATCAATGCATTTGAATGGGGGCATATATATACAGTTGGAACTCGCCCCTTTTTTTATGCTCGGTTGGGACCCCCTTTTAAAGTGGTTGGGTTCTCACCAGTATCTGTTCATAATGTAAAGGAACTTACCAATTAAAGGGAAGTTTTTATTTCTGACTGAGAAGGTACGAAATTAAATTCATTCATTAATGCTAAAAATCCATTTGATCCTATTCTGCTGTACTGTTATAATGGTATACCTACTGATATGATTATTTGACTAATTGTTTAAATGTAAATATATTTCACTGATGTAATTGAATATTTGTAATAATTATTTTCTGTAAGTTGTATTGCTTACGAATAAAAGATTATATTATTAATAAAATAAATATTATAACTTTCCTTTTTTGATTGGATGACCATGCAGTGGTGTTGCAACGCCAAAGAACTGGTAATAGAAAGCTATTTTAATTTGATACATACAATGAATCTTAGGCAGCAACCATTTGATTTCCTGGGGGGAGGGGGGGGGGGGCTATGCTTTTTGTTCTGTACAATCTTTTTTTTTTCGCTACAAGTCGAAAACAATTTTTTTTCTTTTTTTGTCTTTCAGTTTTAGCATTACATATAGTGGCAGCTGAGGGTGAATCAAACAATTTGTTTTTCTTAGAATAAAAAACAAATTATTTTTTTCTCCAAAAACTGGAAACAAACTTTTTTTTCCAAAAAAAAACATAGCCCCCCCCCAGAAAATCAAATGGTTGCTGCCTTAACAAAAGGTTCTATCAATTCAATTGTGAAAAAAATCACAATTCCGTGCATTAACTCAACAACCGTCCATCGACAAATATTACTCGATATTCATTGAAATGATAACAAGTAAACAGTTATTGTAAAGCAGAGCAGTCTTAAATTCTAATAGTTTTGTCAAAAATGATTCAAAGTTTTACCGATGCAACGATATTTTATATATTTTGAGTTCAAATGGCCTAGCGGTAGTCGGATCACTTCGAATGCAACACGCTTAATCTTTGCTGGGCATTCGTAAAGTTTTTAAAATAAAATAAGATCTTTATTATTAGCTATCAAAACATATGTTATATGTAAGCTATCTATTATAAATCTACGAGGAGTTTCAAGAAAAATGGTGGGGGGGGGGGGGGCATTGAAGTCTTAACTTTTATACATATAAAAAAAATTAAAAAAAGATCGAGATGTGGTATTGATTGCCAATGAGACAACTCTCCAAAAGCATGAAAAGAGATTAACTTCCTAAAGTTATAATAACTAACCCCTTTCAAGACAGACTTTGTCATTTCTGCGGCTCAAGAGATATCTGTGACGAATATCATTATATCATGACATGTTAAGTGTTGGATGTAGCTACAGATAGACAGAAATTTTATACTTTAATATTGCTGCAAATTTAATATCAAAGGAATCACTTTCACATTCTATACTATTCTGTACTATATTAATACACACTTAATCAATACATGTTTTTTAAAGTTCAAACTCTGAATTGAGACAGCACTATCGGTCATCTTACATACAAATAATCTAAATTTCTACAAATGTTACAGGTAAATCGGTCCTGCAAGCTACATGCAAGTTAAATAAAGGTTTTTTTTTTCAACCAATGTGCATGGTATTAATAATTGTAAATATATATTTTCTCTGTTACTATGAAATGTAGTTTTAAGGAAATAAAGTTCATTCGTTCATTAAAGTATTCTTTTTTAGATACTGATCTGTCGTATAAATATTCTAAATTCTAATTCTAAACACAAGGACACCAGTATGGGTTAAACCAAATCACTCATTTCTGCTCAAAATATCAAAAAGAAATTTTACAGAAATTCTCTTAGATGACCTTACATTCACATTATAGCAAAGAAATGGGGAAAAATTCAAAGGAAAGGCAAAAAAAAAATTTAAGAAAAAATATACTGAAATTAAAGGGAACTATGTTTGTGAACGAAAATTGACAACGAATATTGAAGGGGGATAATTGTGTTCCCGGACCAGTACTAACAACACAATTCATAAACAAAATAAGATAATTCGATCAATTTTGTTGATTCAGGGACTTTCCTGCTTGGTTGGATAATTCACGGCTCAGTAATTGGTGTCATTTTTTCAAAAGAATTAACAAATCTATCTTAGTTCGATTTCAAATTCTACCAAAATTTAACTCTTAGATAAGCAGCGTGTAACGAATATATGCATCCATCCTGCAAATACGATGAATATGAAGGATCCTGAGTGCACATTGTATGTCCTGAGTGCACTCAGGAGGTCATTAGCGGTATTCAGACGTACCCCAAAAAAAAGATTGGATTTTTTTTCAAACTTAACACACATGCAATGCACCACCTCTTCGGAGTCCTCCAAAAAGGTAAAATTCACCTGTATTTGTATATCTGGTGTATGAAATTCATTATGTATATTACACGTTCCATCTACAATATACGGCAATGACACGGCCGGTTATTGTAAAAGCTATCAAAATATATATATAAAATTAATCCCAGTTTGCCTTAGTACAAATTTTTAGTTACACAAGAATTAACTAAGGTGACATGGGAGCTTATGTAAACAATGTAATTAAGTTAAGTTTTGTTAGTATTGCAATAAGTTGATATTTGTTATTTTAAACCATTCTGATGTCAAATTCTACCATGAAATACTTTTTAAAGGAAAGATATTTTTTATAGTTACTCTTTTTTTTTCTGAAAGTGTTTTTTTTTTACTCATGTGTTATATTTTGTAAATAAAGTCTTATTAGAGATTTATATTTTAATGGATAAATAAAGACAAATATCATACAAGTACAAGGCACTGATATATAGATATAGGAAGATGTGGTGTGAGTGCCAATGAGACAACTCTCCATACAAATAACAATTTAAAAAGTAAACCATTATAGGTTAAAGTACGGCCGTCAACACGGAGCCTTGGCTCACACCGAACAACACGCTATAAAGGGCCCCAAAATTACTAGTGTAAAACCATTCAAACGGGAAAACCAACGGTCTAATCTATATAAACAAAACGAGAAACGAGAAACACGTATATATTACATAAACAAACGACAACTACTGTACATCAGATTCCTGACTTACGACAGGTGCAAACATTTGCAGCGGGATTAAACGTTTTAATGGATCCAAACCTTCTCCCTTTTTCTGAAACAATAGCATAACATCACAACAAAGAAAAATATAACATCACAACATAAAAGCATAACATCACAACAAAGATATAACATATATGAATGTTCAATGTTCATTTAGTTTTCAAGTTAGGGGATGTAAGATGCTGCATCACCATACTGAGTATTATTAGTTACACAGTGTGCTGTGATCTAATACGGTATATATGGGGTCAGTAAATTCCATATGGGGTGCCAGCCCTCTAAATGCTTATTTGTCCTTCTGTGGTGGTTCCAAGTTGGTTGTGGGTATCTGCCATCTCTTCATATCACAATTATACGTTAACTTGGTGCAGGCATTAGTTTGTGGTGCGTTGGTTAAGTATTTGGTAAACGTGATTACAGTTTTGTCTGATAGAGTACTAATCTCCTGCTTTAGAATACCATGACTTATAATAGTGTGGTTTGGGTCTTTCACGCTGTCAGACCTTTTGTGTAGACACCTGTTTCTTGTTGAAGACTAAACATGCGCTCTTGATTCATTTATGATTTTTTGTCGTTTGGTTGCTGTCAAATTGAAATATATCCCACATCGCCTATAGTAGGTGTTCCGTTTGATTAAAAAAGGATTATAAAGAGATAGATTATTTAAATTCCAACGATCACAAATCTAATTTAAATCCGATTTCAATTATTTCGTAAAATACGTTTTTTGACAGACATTACCTTTATCTGATTATCATAATATTCCCAGTTTAAGGAAAAGAAAAGACATTTTTTCTATATATTTTTTTTACAAAGTTGCTAATGGTTTAATTATGTCGTAATTTGCTAGGTCAGTGTCGGATTCCAGGCGACATAGCGTACACTTTCCTTTTAATTTTTAGCGTTATTAATATCGTAATTTTTGTATCCTTGCTATCCTTGCTAAATCTTCTACTGTATATCACAGCTAGTGAATAAGTCTAAATGTCCGTACAGTGTATAGTAAGATCTTTTTTCCACACATGGACATTTCATTAGTATAGAAAGTTCGCTATAGTGTTCCATCATGGTCTTAGTGCAGTTTCGAGAGCTTATAGTGCACCGAGGCGGCCTAGGTTATTTTTAGACGCACCGTAAAGTCCCAGTCACACCATTGCAACAACGTCCTGTTTTGATAAATTTTTTAAAATGCTGGGACCATGATACTAATAGTATAATATTTCCCTTTTAAATAGTAATTGTTATGAATGATAATATTTTATATGTACGCTGTCTTAGTTTTTAAATAGTTATTTGGTTAATATGGTGTCTCGTAAGTCATTTTTGGACAGGATATTTTTGTTTTATAGTGAATGTATATTCTGCACGAATAATTTTTATCGCTATCATTATAAAAAACTAGACTATGTGAACCGTATGAGATCGCACACAAGACAGTTGATTGGATAAATGGGATGAATTGTTACGCCTACATAAACTGATATCCAATCGAATGCCAGCAGACACCTGTCAGTAAAAACAAATTGTAAGCGTGGATGGTTAGAGATTTATTTGTGTATTCGATATTTGAAAAATAAGTTAGATAGTCACTATTCCTTTTCCCTTTTTTTCAGCCGGATTTCAATAACTGTTTTTACACTTTCTTAATTAACAGAAAGGTATTTAAATAGAAGCGCACCACATGTAACAGAGATTTACAAGCATTTAATAGAGCGACTCGTGTTTTCCGGAACGTCCTATTTTCAATAATTCACAGACTTTTGCAATAATATTAAACCTTTGTTTTATATCTTCAAAAACTGCTTAAACTTTTATTCTCAGACTAGACAGCATGAAAGACATAAACACTTTTATAAGTCAGTGTACACACGGTGTTTTCCAGGGCGTATGACATTTGCGCCGATTTTGAAAATTTCCATTCTTTCATTTGCGCCGATTTCATTTTTTCATTTGCGCCGATTTTATAATTTCTCCTAATTGGATTTACAGGTAAAAATAAGTTAATACTTTTACATGTACTATAACTTGAAGGTTTATTTGTATATCTGATTATAAACGTTGTTCACTTATGTTTAATAGATATAGGAAGATGTGGTATGAATGCAAATGAGACAATTCTCCATCCAAGCTGATTGGAAGACTATTTATGAAAGTAAACCATTTTTAAGTTTAATTTGATTCTAATTGTTCTGGAAATTCGTTCGAACACGATGGACATATTGTAACGACCCGATGAGTCAATTATTTAATCTTCGACAGCCATACATATCGGAGGGTCAGTGTCCAGAAAAATAACATATCTTACCGATGTACCATTAAATCGTGTAAAGCCAGAGTCACAACGGATTCTGATTGGGAGACTATTGTCAAACCAAAACACAGAAAGAACATAACCATGTGGCAGTTGACCGAAACACCGAGGCTGAAGATCTACGAGTATGGTAAAGTCTGGAGATGTATCTTCAAAGACTGAGATGAAAAGTTATCTCATTGGCACTAATACCATATCCTCTTATATCTGTTTACCTGTAATTACCTGTAATTTACCTGTACAAAAATCGGCGCAAATGAAAAAAAAAGGCGCAAATGAAAGAAAAAATCGGCGCAAATGAAAGAAAAAATCGGCGCAAATGAAATGCAGATCGGCGCAAATGCAAAACGCCGGTTTTCCAAACTTGGTAATTTCTTCGCCCAGGGATATGAATTTGACATTAAAAGTCCCTCAAAGCTTTACAATACCCGGTCGTGTCATTTCCGTATATTGTAGATGGAACGAGTGATATACATATGTTCCAGACCATATGAGTATTTGGACCGTACGCGTACGGTCCGGACCGTATACGTATACTCGTACGGTCCAACCATACGCGTACGGTCGGACCGTATGAGTATACGCGTACGGTCCAGTACGAGCTGACCATACATGTTATTTGATCATATGGGTTAAATTGAAACAAGCATTTATCACAATCTTTATTTTTAGTTTTACAAATTGTTATTGATAATTTATTACAATTAGATAGATAAAATGAACAAACGAACAATTGAAATTAAGTATTTGTTTAATTCTATATCTGAATCCTGTTTCAGTACTCTCGTCCAAGGTGACACAATGCAAGTAACGTAATATTTTTTTTACATCTTCATGTATGCAGTTCATGCATGTTCCTTTTCATTTGCATTTTTTGGTAAAGTTGCTAAATATTCTAAAACAATTGACCTCCCACATTATGTTTACTTCCGATATCTTCGATTTCAGTTATCATAATTCAATTAATGTATTACTGATAGACATGCTTAATACAAGAGACTAACAGATTTAATTAGCGTGAATTAAAAAAAAAGTTAAAATATATAAAGTTTTTGTTTCAATTACAATTGAACTTTTTTAGATTAATTTGATAGTTAAGTTATGTTGATCTGCTATATGCATTTGTAACTAATAAACTTGACCAACTTTTTAATATTAGTCAGACCGTACGCGTACGGTCCGATCGTATGAGTATTTTGAAAAAGTACGCATACGGTCCAAATACTCATACGGTCTGGAACATATACACCAGACATACATGTTTCAATACAGGTACATTTTACCTTTTTGGAGGACTCCGAAGTGGGGATGCGTTGCATGTGTGCTAATCTAAAAAAAATCCAATCTTGTATTTTTCTAAACTGCGTTACATGCAAATGCGAAATAATTAGTGTTGTTTGTTCAGTCCAATTTATTTATAAATATTAATTTATTCTTTAGAATAAAAAAAAACTACGCATGTAAACTTCAATGAATACAATAGTATTTAATACTAGTAGCCTAAATGTAAAACAATTGCAGCAAGATTTGAGGTTGAAGCGGCTCGATCAAAACGTGAATAGATGAGAAATTGTCATCATTCTTCTAATTAATTACAAAGTATTTTGTGAGAACAAATACTTATATTTTAGTGATGGTGAGTCATTGTTGTTTGCCTCAGTCACCTCCAGTGGCAAATATTTCATTCGTGTTCATAACGAGAACACACGTTTTAAATATAATAGGAAGAACTTCAAATAGTCGTTCGACAATAAGATTAAAAGTAAACTTGAAATACCACTGAATAATGAGAGAAGATTTAATAAGGATAGAAATTTAGCCTTGCAACAGCTCGCTACAGTGGGACCGCTAACATCATTGAGGAAGAGTTTTCAATTTGCAGAGAGCCATGGTCCTCTCAATCTACTCTGATGTCGACACTCTCTATTCATACGTGTAGATACCAACATCACATAACGGCATCTAATTTAGATAAGATCATGACTTTAAAATCGCATTAGTATAAACGGTGATAATTCTGTTAAACTGTATTGTTTATTATGCTCGAGTTTTTGGTATGACTATGCGACCTCTCTCCTGGTTGGTCTCGTGAGAATAAGTTCAATTCGACAGCGATAGGAGTTTAGTTCGAATCCTAAACGGGTCTAACAAAGAGTTTTTTCTTTCTTTCGAACTGTTAGATTGTGAACTTACACATTAAAAATCCATCTCAGTGTGTCGGTCTAGTACAAAGCAGGCTTAATTTTCATATTATATTTCCATATTATAGTTTTGTCCTAAATCTACTGATTTATATCACACCTGCTATAATTTTCAACGATCGAAATAAAAAAAAATGGTACGTGAAATATTTCTACGGAACACTTGCATTTTTGTCTAAAAAAAATCACTGCTCCCGTATTATTAAGTCTTGTTGCGGTTTAGGCTTTTTATTCTGTAAAGGTTTCTTTCTATTACAAAAATCTGTGTGTTGACTCTTAATGTTTTAATTGATATGTGTCGTTGGGTTGATGTCGTATTAATGTATACCTTTAAAATTATTTTCAAAACCAAATGATTGATTGGGTATAGACATATTCACATCTTTTGACTTACCCCGTTCGACAGTATATTTTTGCTAAAATTGGGTGCGGATGTTTGGTTGTTCGGTTGTATAAATAAGCAGCCGCATTTGGTCGAAAAAAAAATAGTCTATGCATGGTGTAGTGAGAGTTTCGCGCTATCTATACGTTAAAAAAAATGAATAAATCGTTGAAGGGATATACGAACTTCGATTGAAATTTCTAAAAACGAAAAAGGTCACCTGAAACTCCAAGTAAGCCAGTCGCATGGTTGAATTGAACACTTTAGAAGAAACGAAACGGCCAAAATAAGTTTAGTCTTATTATAAATTGTTGCCAACTTTTTCGTCCGTTTTTGCTTTTATGACAACTTTACCAGATATATATATATAAAGATTTGACAGTAATTGTTTCACCAAAACGAGCTCAACTACATGTCGTTGTTTTACGCTTCAACATAAATGCATATGTATGTATACAATGGAGACTGTTTTCTGTTCTACTGCCCTTGTCCTAGATTGGCTGTATACAATCTAACCCCTGACATGGACTACTTTATTAAATGTTTACAAACAAATAAATGCAAAGAGAAAGATTCGGAAAGAAATTCTAAAATTTACGCTAAAAAATAAAATACACAAAAATGGAAACAGTTTTAGACAATTATCATTTGAGAACTATATATAATTAGCATGCATCACTAAATGAAACTGATAAAGTGATTGCTCCCTTAATGTCCAGTGGCAAATATATCACGCATATTCATGACGAGATGCGAAATGGATCGACCTGAAGCAAATGATTGATACATCACCAAGACACAGAGTTCGCTGAGGTAAAACGTATGCCGTACTAGAATGCTGTATGGATTTTGCTCATTGTTAAAGGCCGTACAGTGACCTTTGGACGACTTTGACCTCCCCCCCCTGCAGATCTATAGAAAAACAGTACATTAACGGGTGTTACACAGACTCTTTTTCGATGATACACAGACTCTTCTTAGTTGTTACACGGACACTTTTTATGAATAGAATCACTCGTGCATGATCAGTGAGTTCATGGGCACTTTAATTTTCAATTAGATTTGAACTTTTTGGTTCACCGACTTATTTCCTGTCTTTTTATTGGATAAAATATTTACGTTAGCATCAATATTTATTTTCCGAAACATTTCCAGTAAAATACTATTCATATCAGTACACTAAGGGATTAGACATTTAACTTCAAGGGGGTAGGGGGGAAGGGTATGGTATAATAAATCAAATTGTCATCACTGTTGGGTTTCTCGTCTGAATATTTTACATTAACTGTGTCAGATGCCTCATTACAGGCTGAACCTTTTATAGGGTGCTCATTATAAAGTTTTAGTTTTTGGTCATTGTTGAAGGGTGTGCAGTGACCTATTATATAGTGACTAACAAGTAAATCACTTGGTTTACATGGTTTAAATGGTTGATAGTCGTCTCACCATATTTCCTTAGGCCAAAATAAAAATTGTTTGTTTCCCCTCCCCACACCCAGGTCAAAAATAAGCCCCCTGGGATGGGAAACAGACATTCTTTTAAATGTGGCCTTATTCATGATCTTTTATTGAAATTCTGTAATAAGAAGATTTTACTAGTCTATAAGTACATTTTGTATCACATAAACTTTACATTATCAATAATCCATTAAAATGAAGTCCAGTCAAAATAACCATGCCAGACAGATATATGACAGATACTTTCATAAATTTCATGAATTTCTGAATTTACACAGTTCTTCCATACCCCAAATTTATGGTTAAACGTTTATAGTAACCATAGAAACAGAGAAAAAGACTAAACATAAAATGGTGTCATTGTCAGATGAAATAAGCCATTCAAAAATGTCAAACATGTACAACTTACATTTATTCCATAATTATGCCAAAAGTAGTGATCCTATACATGTACAATGTAGCTTATAGCTTATGAGAAACATTTATGACCTTCGGCTATTGTCTGCTCTGTAGTCGGGTTGTTGTCTTTTTGGCACATTCCCCATTTCCAGTGTCAATTTTATTAGGAAGTATAAACTGAGAAACAAACCTAACCATGTTAACATTGTATTAAACTGAAATAACCTTAATCACTTAAATTATCCATAAAGGTCAAGGTCAGGTCAACCCAACCTGATAGACAAGTAGATCTTTCAAGATACTCATATACAATAAAATGTATCCAATTACATATATAAAATATACAGTATAAGAGAGCATTTCATTGATTAAGTAACAGTATATTTTACATGCAGTCATTGAACCATGAAAATGGGGTCAGGTGCAATGTACATATAATGGCAAACTGAAACATCATAACATATTAATTAGCTACTAGCATCTGAATACAAGACAAGAAACATCCAGCTCTTTTAGCTTTTAAAATGTAAGGCTCTACAAAATAGCTTACATCATCACCCCAAGACTGTAGTACAAATTTCTTGTATACAACCAACTTTCATGACTTTTGTGTAAGGCGAGACAAAATAAAATGATACTTTGAAGTACATGTATTGTTTAATATGTTTGACTACTATTATAAAATTGCCAGTTTCAGAATGAACAGTAATTTAGAAGATTATTAAAATACATGTAGATACATTCAGACTATTAAAACTATACAGCAAGCTGTCATTCGACTCTAACCAACAACCATGCCAGGGCTGTAAAGCCTGTCTAGGTTGGTAAAATCTTCCATCATCATGCATATATATGACACTAACCAATAGTGATGGACCGTGACAGACCCTCATGGAAAGTAAAGGAGGTTTAACACTCCCTGGTGGTACATGTAGCCAACAATAGCAATGGCAGCATAGAACCTCTTATTATATTCAAATTCTTATTTCAAATGAATAATTATCCAAGATGAATCAGATGATGTATGATCATGATGCTGCACTTTTAGTATTGACAATGATTGATATTCACTGAAACTAGAAATTTCCAGTATTCCAATTTTCTATTCTTAATGATATAACTATCACAGATAATCATGGAATTAAGATATGATGCACTACTAATATTCCTAGAAAACTTTAAATTCTCTTTATTTCAAATTGTTAATATTACTTATTTCAAATATATATATATATATATATCAAAGGTATGCTCTGTCACCAAGTAATGTAGTACATTGTATTTCCTACATTTTTTTCTATGACTTGTAAGTTTGCTATTTGTTCAATTCACAATTTTCTTTTTGTCCAATCAGATCATCCCATCAACTGTACATCATGACATACTGCTGTTAGCTCTATCAACGTTATTTCCAAACCAATAAGTAACACAAAATTATAAATGAATCCACCATTTCACAATTTATAGCTACAGGTACAAATAAGGTACCATATGAGAGTAACTTAGTGACACTATATATTTCCTATATATACATTGATATACATGATATATGCCGCTTCATACTCTGGCTGGGAATCATGCTCAAACCAATGTGATATCTTATCTACAAAAAAAAATAATATACAAAAGATAAAAATAAAAATTTCAACATAATTTCTTTTTCTTCTGTTATAACATATATTTAAGTTCTACAAAATTTAGAGCATAACAAATCATTTATAACAAAATAATGAATCATACCCGGTAAAATCTTAAATTTCTTATCACAAAAGATGAAAAGTGTTAAAAATTGTTGTTAAGGACGCAATGCCGTCTCATCATTTGGAATCAGGCATGTCAGGGCACAATATCAATATACCCTTTTTTTGCCCCGGGCAATTTTGAGGTTATTGCATATATACAAACCCAAGCCTTGAACATGTTGTATTCATAACACATATGTGACAAATTATAATTATTGTACATCACCCACCAGTGGCTATATAAATAGGTATATCATCGTCGTAACTAGTCCGAGATTACTCTGTCCAAACGGCTGTTTTGCCAGACAAGCTTGTCTCGGACTACATCGAAACATGTGAAGATTGGTTGGTTATTGGTTAATAAATAGTGACAAATATTTCATGCAAATTTAGGACGTGACAGTTATCAATACACCTTATCGCTATTTAGTCCATTCCGGGAAAACAGTCATTTAACACTGGACACTTTAAATTTGCAAAACACTCATTTGCAAATCCGCCGCCGCCTCAAATAAGAGCTACAGTGTCATGTATATAACCAAAATGTGCGGAATTACATGGGATTCAATAATTTCATTTGTTTTCTACTGTTACTATTATATTTATTTTGCTATTTGATTTATAAAAACATGTGATTTTCAATATCCCATGGGACAGGGCAAAATCCCATGGGATTTACCATTATCCCATGGGATTTTGGTTAAATCCCATGGGATTTTGGTTAAATCCCATGGGATTTTTTTTGGTCCCATGGGATAATTGTAGTCCCATGGGATATTTGTTGTCCCATGGGACAAAAAAAATATCCCATGGGACAAAATAAAATCCTATGGGATTCAAATTATAAATATACAGTAATGTGTATGTTACAATGTATTCTATTTGGTAGTAAATTGTTATAAGATGAATCTTTTTAATTGAATATCTTTTTTCTTTGGAAATGTTAATTCAACATATTGTTCTATAACTGTTCAAAACTTAACTTTTAAACAACAAGATAATGTAAGTATCAATATATGTTTATTTATGAATTATAGAATACTTTGAAACACTATTATTTACCATTTGAAATCAATGAAAAACTCTAATATAAGGCTGAACATACTAGTACTGTAAATTCAGAAATTATTGCGTGCATAATTTATTATTGGATTTTTGTCATTTAAGACTAAAATGAGATTTTAATTTTTTACGATTATGAGATCAGTTTAATTCATATAAAATATTTCTAAATGGGAGTTTAAATTATTGCTTTTACAGCTGTGTTGCAATTTTTGCAAATATAAACCATCACAATAATTCTTGAATTTACAGTAGCTATTTAAGTAAATCTATTTTTTTCACAATATCTCTCCACACAAAACATTTATAGTTTCTTATCATCCAGCATTGTGTGATCTTATAGTCCACTTTTTGGTCATTCAGCACAGAACATTGACATTATTGTGATTTCAATATCTTTTGGTATTTAAAAGATCTTCAAATCATTGACTGAGTGATGAAAATAATAGCTGATCCAACTTTTGTCTTTGAATTTATTCTGGTCTTGTTTGTATGTTTTCTCCATTTATTCTAGGTGATGAATTTCAATCCTTCTGAAAAAGAACCAATAAAATCTGAAGTATTATATAAAACTTTTGCATACATGTAGCAATAATATGATTTTTAATAAAAAATAGCTATGCGGTATGGATTTTACTGATTGTTAAAGGTTGTCCAGTGTCATCAGTTGCTAACCTCTTACATCCTTTGGTCTCTGATGGAGAGTTGTCAAATTAGCAATATACCACATCTTCCTATTCTAATACTACCGGTATATAAAAATCAATTAATTTATTCTTCTTTAAAATATTTGGGTATTTTCCCAAGTAATATGTATCATATATATATATAAAGATCAATGTTAAAACTTTAGTCAATTAAAATAACATATTCCATTATTCACTAGAATTTTCAATATATTATACAAAATGCAGACAACAGAAACAATATATCTTTAAGCTTTTGAAGTTCTGACAGAGTTCAATTTGTGTTTAATTTCAATGTAAAAATACCTTGAAATCTTCAGACATATTGGAAATTATAACATTGATACAAAAAAATATATTGTTTTATACTTATTTTTTGTGTTGTTGGCTTGCTGTCTCATTTTACAGTTATACATACATCAATAATCTTCTTCTTTATCATGTTTATTAAAAGTAAATATGGGATATTATTTTTATAATCTGAAAACATTATATTTCTATCGAATAACTTATTACCAAGTTCACAAACACCAACGTGTTTGTCAGATACTAGTTTTAAGACATGTATAAATGTTCCAGACCCATATAAGTATTTGGATCGTACGTTTACGGTTCGAAACATATAAGTATACTCTTACAGTCCGACCATATGCATACAATCAGACCATTTGAGTATACCCGGTACTTGTACTGACTAATACCAGAGCTCAACCAAACATGTATTTTTATTTCTACTGCAATTAAACCTTTTGTATTAATCTATTAAAGATTTCAGTTATGTTGATCTGTAATGTATATTTGTTTCTAATAAACTTGACCAACTTCTTAAAATTGGGCAGACTGTACGCGTAGTCTTAATACTCATATGTTTTGGAACATAAACATGATTAACAAGCATTCGACAGGATGTCATGCTAAAATCCCTTAATATTAGTACTAAATTTTGAGTATATATATATATGTAAATCCACAGGCTACTTACTGAAATTCATGGCAAACACTCACCAAAAAATTAAAGAGGATACAATTTAGAGGAAGGACTGGACAGATGAATGCATAAACACTATTAAGACAGAGCATAAAACTTACCAAAAACAAGATGTTTTACATTTATTCTTCAGAAGCAGGAAAATTGAAAAAGTTTTTTTTTTCTTTCTCTGCTGTCCATGGTATAAACTTTAAATTCATTCATGCAAAATATGAAAATCTGCAAAAGTAGGACCTTGAACCTCAGCTTATCCACATTTTGACTTTTGAGCTGCATATTTTTTTTTCTTTTCATCTTGCTGACAATCTACATGATCTAAACATAAAAAAAATGATAAAAACATAATTCTAGATTAACTTTGTGTTTTTATTTTTTGTTGATACAAACAATTTTTCCCAGCTTAAAAGGAAAACATCATCACTAAAAAGGAGGTCATACTAACCTCCGAAATATTTAAACAAACCAAAATTATTACTTGATTAAGATCTTGTCATAAATTAATAGCATTGATACTCTTATTTTTGAAGACCATATATATATATATGTCTTTTGCATACTTATAAACCTTTGTATGCATATTAAGATTAATTCCGAGGACTTAAATGTTAAATGTTTAAAGTGTTGTTGTCTCTTTGACAAATTCCCAGTTTCTACTTCCCATTTTATAACATGTATGCAGATTCTTCATAAATTACAATAATCAATCACGCAATTCTGTCCATTATTTATTTGTTATTGAAAATAAGCAAAAATAAATGCACACAAAATTTAACATTGTTAATAAAGGCTTTTTTTTTTAATTCAAAACAGTTGCCTACACCGTTAATTTCCTTGTTTGATTTATTTCATATTTTTAAAGCCTTAATAGCTAGCTAGATGGTATGCCTGGATGGATCCAGCCATTTTATAAAGGGGGTTCCCTGTTCCCAACCCAGGATTTAGGAGGGGTGGTTCCAACTATATGTTTCCATTCAAATACATTGATTGTCCAAAAAAAAAGGGGGGGGTTCCAAGTTGAACTTCCAACTCCTGGAATCCTCCCCCTGTGATCCGGATTTTTTTTCACTTAACCAATGGGGATCTCAACCATTTAAAAGTTTTTCAAACATGTGAGGGTGGGGGTGACCCCCCATGGACTCTCCCTATATTTCATTTGATGTGTTTAATTGTTCAATACAAGAATATATATGGTTTAGGGGTGGGGATCTTGACCGTTTACAAGATAATAGCACATTCTCAAATTGAACGGGATGTGGTGACCCCCAGGGACTTCCTTTTAATTTTAATTGATTTGTTTTATCGTCCCATTCAAGAATATATATGGTTTAGGGGTGGGGATCTGGACCGTTTACAAGATAATAGCACATTCTCAAATTGAACGGGGATGGGTGACCCCAAGGGACTAACCTTTAGTTTTAATTGATTTGTTTTATAGTCCCATTCAAGAATATATATGGTTTAGGGGTGGGGATCTGGACCGTTTACAAGATAATAGCACATTCTCAATTGAACGGGGTGGGGTGACCCCAGGGACTAATCTTCAATTTTAATTGATTTGTTTTATAGTCCCATTCAAAAATATAAATGGTTTAGGGGTGGGGATCTAAACCGTTTACAAGATAATAGCATATTCTCAAATTGAAAGGGGTGCGGATTACCCCCAAGGGACTCATCCTCCCTTCTTTCTTCCCCCAAAAATACCTGATCACCACCCCCCCCCCCCCTTTTCCTAATTTCAATCACCCTGATATGATCTGATATAAATTTTAATAGTTTTATCACTTACAATAGGAATTGGTTTAAATTCCCCAATTAATTCTCTCAGTTAATTCTAGTCCGTAGTCGGTCAAATATATGAATAAATTGATTTAACCTTTATACCATTAATATCAACATATTTCATTTTTCATAAAGAAGGACAAAAGTTTTCTATGGGTCGAAATTGAAAGTTGCTAATTTGGGAAGCTTTCAAATTCATATGATCATGCCGGTGGCTGTGTTCAAAGTGCTGGTTTTTTTTTATCACCCTCGTTGTTTGCGGACTAACGATTTAGGCCTGTGAAGGATTATAGTGTGCGTGCATTTATTTTCTATACCTTCTTAATTAATATTTTCATATACTGACGGCAAGTGTTGTACATGTTGTAATGTATCAGTGTCTTATTTGAGACCAACGTGTTATTTACATGTGCGATCGAAAATGCAGGGGAAGGAAACTTGTCAATTGTGTTTATTTTTAATCCAAAATAAAATAAGCCGCCGTAAAATTAACCTTGGGTAAATTCCTCAAATTGATGACAGAGGCTTCTTTTTTTTAAGCTATATTTTTAATGACTTACACGTTTTACCATTATTCTTTTTCATTCACTATTCTTTGTTCCTTTTTTTCTTTGCCCGTTACTCTCTATTCTGTTAATTCACATCCACCATAACCCTCTTATGTGGACTTTCGGTGGTTTATTTTTTTAGTTCTGTGATAAGTCAATATTACATGCAGGTTCATGAAATAATGGTTTTATGCATATCAGCCAAGATTGTGCGTGGAATTTTAATAAACAATTCAACACCACACGTTATGTGAATTTGATTTAAATCGATGAACATGATTTTGACAGCTAGTAGTGACCCTTTTACAGGTAAAATTCAATTAACAAATTCTGACCTACTGGCATTCAACACAAATTACCTACTAGCTGTATATTGATAAATGTGATTGTATGTCAATACCTCAACATCGTGAATACGCCATGTGAGGTGTTGGTTATGTGTGCTACGGGGTCACTGGTGGTGCCTTCAAAACAGAAAAAAAAATCAAGTAAAAAAGTGTGGAATTTTGTTGTTGAAAACTTAAGTTGTAAATTCCTGAAAAAATGTACTTAATTCCGATCAACTGCTAACATGTTATACGAAAATAGGATAAAAAAAAAAGCAATGGGTATAAAAAAAAAAATGAAGAAGAAAAGTAAAAAGGAAAAGAAAGTCGTTGAATTAATTATTTTACAATTGTTTAAATATATGCGAGAATGTTTTAGGAAAATTGTCTTTATTTACAGATAAATGTATTTAAGTTCAGGAAATGATTTATTCTTCTGGCGGCTTCAAATATTTTTTTTATCAATAACTTATACACAAGGAGACATTTTTGACTTTTGACAGCATGGACCGCAATTAATTAGCAAACACAAATTAAGACACAAAATCGTTTACAAATAAATTTTATAGATTCAGATTCATTCAATAGTTTATTATAGAAGGAAACAGGAGGGGGGTAATACGCTCACATACTTCTAAAAAGATTTGCATATGAAAGCTGTCTAAAGATAATTTTAAATTATTTCAGGAGTTTTGAAAAAAGAATATATATATACAGTTTAATTTTCGACGTCTATACTGTTCCAAAAAGGTGATTCTTTTTAAAGATTTGGTACTTCAGTTTCGACTCAAAATTTCTTTTTGAATTGTTAGATGGCAAACTATTTAGGATAAGATTGTATCTGTTCTTTTAAGTTATTATGGTGTAGATGTTGGTTTTTCTGCTCTTATGAAATTGTAGTGATTTTTGAGGATTTATACCTATTCCTATAGTCAATTGTGAGTTGGAGTACTTGAATAGTATAAACTATATTCATTATACGTAATTTAAAGCAAAAACGAGATATCAGTGGATAGTTTTGTATATATATAAGAATGGATCCTATGAGTAAAGAATTGGCGGAGCAGTACGTCGAAGAGGTAATGACTCCAATAGTGAAGAAGGTATCCGTTTCAGCCGATATTCACGAAGAAAGACCCGTGAGTAATTTTAATAACTCTATTTTTGGAAGTACACCAGATTTCAAATCCAAGAAAAAAGTAGGAAAACGGCGACTCTCAAATGAAAACAATAGCCGAGACGTGAAAAAGCAGCGTAGTAATACAATGAATGATAAAGTGTATATAATAAAAGGCGATAACACAAAGTCAGTGACAAGTGAACTCATTTCAAGTAAAAGTCCCGAGGATAAAGATCTTAAGGCCATGGTATTTGATCTAACGGTCAACATGAACTCGTTCTGTGATAAAATGACGACACGGATCGATAACATTGAAACAAGTATTACAAAGAAAATCAGCGACATGATTAACAAGAAAGTCGATACCGCTATCCGAAAGCTGAAAAACGAAGTTCAAAAAGATATTAACAAAATAAGTGAAAAAGTAGACGATAACATCATAACTTTGAAGGACAACCTTAAGGGGGAAATAGAGATTTTGCGCAAAGAAGTGACGAATGCTACAAACACTATAACACAATTGCCAAAGACAACAGCTGAAATGCAAAATAGAACAGATACGCGTTTAAATGCTATTATTAGAAATTTACCGGAAACAAGGGGTGAAAATATCATAAGTAAAGTCAACGGCTTAATAAAAGATGGTCTAATACTGAAAGACGTTAAAATACAATCAGCAGAACGCAAAATAAGCAGACGGGACAACGTTCCGGGCATCGTGTTGATCGCATTCCATTCGAGTGATGATAAAAGAAAAGCAATGGAAGAAAAACGAAAACTTAAGGATAGACGAAACTTCATGAACATTTTCATCGAACATGATCTACCCAAGTCTCAGCGAATGATGAATTCAAATTTGAGGAACATTGTTCGAACAATTGGGAAACACCAACTCGAACTGAGGGGCTCTAGAGTACAAGTTAAAACAGCAAAAAATATACGGAAACAGAGTGATTACAACGATGGAAGTCAGCGGCACCACGAACGAGAATATGAAAACCGATCAGAACAAGATAATTATAATAGAGAGTCAGATGAATATTTTCAACGCCGTCCACGCGGGAACTATCAAAACAGAGGATATAACCGAAATGGAAAATATTAGTGGCGATGTGGATTTTGGAACGTCAGAGGCTGGAACAACGTAGACAATAACCCAGATAAACATTTAATACGTGCCACTTGCGTGCAAGGAGAAGATTTTGATTTGATTGGAATTTCGGAAACCCATCTTAAAGGAGACAATACTATTAACCTAGTGGGATATACATGGTTTGGTCACAATAGGACTGAAATACATAAGCTGGAATTAAATGGCTCAGGAGGCGTAGGCTTTTTAGTGAAGAATGATCTTCTCTCCTTTTATGATATATGCGTTCTTGATAGATCAGTCGAAGGTGTGATGTGGATAAATATAACCGACAAAGGTGGAAAATTTCAGTTTAATGCATGTGTTTGCTATTTACCACCTGTAGATTCTACCCGTAATGTTGACGCCCAAGACTTTTATGACACTGTTCTTAGTCAGATTCATACATATGGAAAAACAGGTTTGTTTTTTATGTGCGGAGACCTGAACAGCAGATGTGCAGATATGGAAGACTTTATTCCTGGGGTTGATGATATTATAGAGCGTGACGTTATTGATTACGTTTTAAATGCATACGGAGAAATTTTATGTGATTTCTTGATAAATTCCAACTGTTGTATCTTAAACGGAAGAAATTCATAATATGCAACACAAATGACTACAAATACAAATACACTAAATGAAGCGGATCCTAATAGAATAACAAAATCCTCCACATTGTTAAGTTTTTCGGTCTCCATCGGACCCGGATTCATAATCATTATCCCCTCTCCCTCTTGCGAAAAAAAACAATCTTTAATCATGAATTTTCTGTAGGCAAATGAAAACCTGGAATGTTAACTTAAGTTTTCCTATGAATAGTTGGTTTTATAAAGAAAACTCTTATCAATATACAAGGTCTCCATTTTCCTTCGTTGATTTCTTCAGACGATTGAATCTTTTTAATCAAATTAAAGCTGTCAGTAATCATCAAAGGCCATGCATGACTTACCATTTTTAACAGATGTAATAATATAAAAATTATTATGCTTGTTAGAGTCTAACATGATATTAGATCAATTTTCAGAGGAAATTTGTAAAGTAAAATCGTCTCGTATATATTATAATGAAGCAAGCTAATCATTAAACAAAAAGTGGCATAAAAAGATTTTATTCTGACAGGTCAAAAACTTCTACTGAACAATCCAAATCACATTTTGTTTATCTGGAAACATTTTTTTTTATAGATTTGACACTAAATTCATCAGAGTTACTATTTAGATAACTCGGCTACCGAGTTTAATTCCGAAATTTTCTGATTAGCACTACATTTATTCTCTATTTTATATAATTATTATAGAACCCGTTTTTCTCTATTTTATTTTTATCATTTTGCCTATTTTTCACTATACTTAAGTGTTTTTGTCCCTTTATTCTGCACATGGATCCCATTTTTCTGTATTCCAAAAACCCCAGCCAGATCACCAACAACCTCGTTGTGAACAAAATCCATTTGCAACGAATAGTTTAATGTCGATAGTGTGTTGAAAGTGTCATGTATTTACATATACCTAACTGGCTACAATGTTTAAATCAACATGATATTTTTGATGAAATACGTTTTACATTTATTTGGTAGTGGAGGTAAATTTCTAAAATTGACAAAAGAATTTTACAAAATGTTGGCATTTCATATTTTATTGTTTATTTGTGTTAGTTATTGTTCTTTTATTTATTCTGGATATTCTGAAATCATAATCAGTGAAAGGAACATTAAATGTGATTGTAGTTCTAACATATTGTCAACCATACACAACGGATTTATATGTATTTAACAATACAATAAACATACCAGGTAAGGCAGCTTTTACTGGATATGCACAGCTTCAATATCTGGATATAAATAACGGCGATATCAATTTAATCGAAAAATCAGCTTTCGAAAATTTGACAAATTTACGACTATTGAAGTTATTCAATAACCCAATGACAATGTTTCTGTCAAACGTATTTATTGCCGAGCTTCGAAATTTCTATCCATCACACGATTCGTTGGCAAGAAGAGAGTCGTAGTCAGATTTGTTTAATTTGACAAATGGTGGAAGTTATGGTGGACCGTTTTATTGGACCACATGCAAGAATATTTGTTATAAAATTGGAAAGTGTTAGTGAACAAAAAATACCACAATGTGTTCTTCAAATGATGTCACTGGATGCCATATTCGTAAAACAGACACATTTAATAGAAAATTACATTTGTTGAAATGTCTGGATACAGCCATTAAAAGTTAATGGATTACAGTGTCCTTAAACCGACATTTTTAATTGATAACAATTTACTTATTAACATTTTTAAACTAACCTGTGCCGCATGCAACAGATGATTTGACCATTGTATTCACCAAGGAAATAAAAGACAACCAATGATTATATTGAAATCAGACAAGATGTTCTCGCAGGTATGACCAACAATTTATTTTAAAAAGATTATAGTAAATTCAAAATATTATTGTAGGTTAAGCTGTTGCTGATGTGCATTTTTTTTTTACAAAACGCTGATTGTAATGCTCATTTTAGGTCAAATATGTAAATATGGGTATTTGTATAAAGTGAAACCACACATGAATTTCAACATGTTTCTGTGGAGATTATATCAACATAAAATAATGTTGAATGCTTTGATTAAATTTACTATAATGATTACAGGGACTCATATTGCTCTCATTTTATCTTTTTTTAATATGAGTATTCTTAAGTAAGATACAATTTGTAACTCAGGTAAAGTGCTTGGGACACAGCTTATTAAAAACTTTTTTACTTTCATTAATTTTTTTTTTTTACTAGCGAGTGGTTATCTTTCTTTCAATTAAAGTAAATTTCATATTTTTATAAGATGTATCTGTTAAATGTTTTGCATAATCTTCTCTCGTCTGAAGATTATTTGATCGGCAACAAATTCAATCTCATGAGTTTTTATGATTGTTTAGCCTGAAGTCGTCTAAATATATTTTGCGTGATATATATATAGATTCTATCACTGCATCGGGTGTAATACTATATTTATCCACTCTCGACAGTTAAATTTTCAAATTTAAAACGCGAGGCTGTCGAAAGTGGATAAATATCGTATTACACGAGATTTGGTGGTGGAATCTGTTTCTCTAATGATTTTGCTGAGAACAGAAATTTCAGTATTGATGCGAAATTTGTTTCTTACACCCATCAAGACATGTGAAAATAGCACTCAGTAATAACCCAACAATCAACCCATGTTTAACAATGAGCTTATTTATTTTCATTCCACAGCAGCAATTACATGTAGGTTGCAAGTTATAGTGTATACTATAAGTGATCTACGCATCTCAATATGAATTTCGTATGCTCCATTTCTCATCTCTTTAATCACCAACATAGTTCTAATAACTTTGATTTTATCTATGCACAAACCTTAGGTCAACAGAATGCACAAATATTAAATTCAGTCTCTTTGCAGCAAACCTGCGCAATGCATTCTGAAAAATTTCAACAGATCAATGAAATTCTTTCCGCATGGATTTTCTTGTCGCTAAATAATTTTATAGCAATTTCCAATAAAGTGAAGGCCTTGCGTGCATTCCAATTTGGTATCAAATACTTTTCTCCTGTAACAAGTTGTAGACCATCAATGATATTACATTGTTGAGGTGCAAATGACATAGAAAACTAAGGAAATAAGCATATGCTGTGGGAGGAAATGGACATGTAAAATTCCATCTCTCCATTAAAAGTTCATCTGGTGTTAATGTTGAATCTCCGGTGAATCGTATACAATCTACAAGCATTATTTTCAACAGATTAACAACACTCTTCTTGTGGAATGATAGCAGTTTTAGTGATTGGTGATGGAGATCTGACAAGGTCATCTCGCTGTACAGTTTTTTGGAAGTACATTGCAATAAAGAGTACCGTATAATGTGTAAAGCTTTTCTGTATTGTTTTCTCTTGTAAAAAAACGAAGCTATCAATAGCCATCCAGATACAGCGTCATGATAGATATTTGTTAGCAGAGTACTTAAACACGAGTTGTACTGTTTGTATTGGTATTTATTATTGACAATTGGACCATCAAGTGATAAACGTAGAGCTTGATTTTTGCACCACTGTGATATGCTTTATGTGTTTGAATGAAGATTGTTGACACAATATTGTGTTTAAAAATCCGGTATTGAATAAATCAGATTCAAAATAAAGTTCTTAATTATATGCATAAAACAATATTTCGGATTGTACTATTTACTGAACACCATTTACATATGAGGTTAATGATTCGATAGGGAAATTCCACATCAACACATCAAAGTTAGATATTTGATCTGAAAATAAGATGCATCGCCAACCATAGCTTAGCAATGTATACAACTTTTCTATTAGTATCACGAGCACGACCCTCTATTTTGTTCTCGAACATGTTGCTTTCTGAAATGAAGTAACGTAAGCAAACAGAGTGCTCGACACAATAGACTAGCCTAAAAAGGTCTAAGATTATCAGGCTTCTTTACAGATAATTGTAGTTCTTCAGAAAATATTTGTTTTCAGGAAATAAGAACAGAGTAAATCTTTACATTCACAGTGTTTTGCAATAACATCTTGTAAAATATTTTTAACACAGTAATTGGGTGTGCGTAAATGTATTTATAAGAAACATCTCCGCCACTTGAAAAAATATATTCGCCATTCTAAATCTTCTTTAGGTGATCCATGAACTCCTATCGGTATAAAAACTACCCCGTGGTATATAATACTTTGCTTGACATTTTGCCTTGACCATGAGTTCTTTTTTCATCAGTTATACACGGTTCATGAATTGTCATGCGCATATCATTTCAAAACAAAAAATATGTTTTTTGAATAATTCACTTGCAAAATGGGGTTGACTTTTATCAATTTAACAGCAGTACAAAAGTCTCCTTGTGGCAGAATTGTACGATTCATCGGGGAAGATTGCTAGAGACTGTAAAAAAGCTTGTCGTGCGGATTCCTTGTCGCCAAATAATTGTAAAGCAACTCCTAATAAAGTGTAGGCCTCCGCTATCAACTTCAAATCTGGCATCAAATATCGTTCTTCAATAACAAGTTTTGAATCTTGCATAGAATCCTGACACTGTCTAAAATTATTGAGGTGATAATGACAAAGAACACTAAGGAAATAAGCATACGCTGTGGATGGAATAAAATATTGATCATTCCATCCCTCCATTAGAAGTTCGTCTGGTGTTAACGTTGAATTCACATTAAATCGTATAAAATCTACGAACATTATTTTCAGAAGATAAACAACACTTTTATTGTTGAATAACAGCAGTTTAAGTAACTGGTAATAATTATCTGACAGAGTCATTCCAAAGAACAGTTTATCGGAAGTACATTTCGATAGAGAATACCTAATGATGTGTAAAGCTTTCCTGTATTGCTTTGTTTTGTAAAAAAATGATGCTACCATAAGCCACCCAGACACAGCGTCATGATAGACATTTGTTAGCAGAGTACTTAAACATGATTTGTACTGTTTGTATTGGTTTTTATTGTTGATAGTTGCACCAGCAAATGATAAACGCTGAGCTAGAATACTGCACCTCTGTGATATGTAGTATGCATATATTTGCTTTAGTGAAGAATGGTGACACCATATGTTTTGTAATAATCCTGTGTTGAATATATCTAACTCAGAATAAGATTCAAAGACACAATTTGCAATATACAAAATACTGGGTTGCACTATTTTCTCAACGTCATTTACATACAATGTAAATGGTTCAATTGGAAAATTCCACATCGCTACATCAAAGTTAGATATTTGATCTGAAAATAAAATGCATCGCCAACCATAGCTGTGTAACGTGTTTAATTTTTTTAAAAGTACATCACGCGCACGTCCCTCTATTTTGTTCTCAAACATGTTGTTTTCTGGAATGAAGTAATGCAAGCACACTGAATGCTCGACACAATATACTAATCGGGTGAAACATCGCATAAAACAAGGTATAAGATTATCAGGCTTCCATACAGATGATGGTAGTTCTTCAGATATCCAGAAAATAATTGTTTTAAGGAAATAAGAACAGAGTAAATCTTTACATTCATAGTCATTTGCTATAACATCTTTCAAAATTATTTTTAAGAGAGCATAGCACATTAATTGGGTGTGAGTAAATGTATTAATTAGAAGTTTTTCAGCCACTGAAAAAGATACTCGCCATTCTAGATCCTCCTTTGGTGATCCGTGAACTCCTATCGGTACAAAAAGTACTCCGTGATTTATAATACTTTGTGTGACGTTATGACTTGGCCATGAGCTACTTGATCTTGTTGTCCAATTTACAGCAGAAGATATCCACGTTTTACAATGTAAAGAAAAGGCAATATCAAAAACTCCCTTTTTGTCAGTTATACACGGTCCATGAATTGTTTCGCCGCTTTCCATAAACAATAACAAAGTTCTCTTCCATAATGCACTCGGAAAATAATGTTTACCATTATGTTCTTCACAACATTTCAACATAATCTGATCTCTGCTATATTCTAGCCTTAATTGAGTAAAACCAGGTTTGACATCGTCTGTATCCATGGACAGATAAGTTATACTTGGATCAAAGTCGGATTGTTCTTCTGCATTTACCTTGATAGATTTGCTTATTCGCATTATATCTAAATCACTTCCTCGCATTTGAAGTCCTTCTCCAAAGCTTCCACTTGTTATACATGTAAGTGACTTTCTACTTGAAAAATTATCTCTCATCGCGTTCATTAATCTGATTGTTTTAACATGTTCTTCTGTTCCTACGATGTTATGACATAGATAGTTATACAGAGCTAGTGATATGTTTGATGTTATAAGATCTGTAATTAGAAAATTAAAACAAACATGGTAAGAACATTCAAGGTATATATCCAAAACTGTACATTTATAATTCCTTCACTAATTTTGTTGACAGTTAAGTTCTCCACAGTAAATTTGTTTTGAACATTAAACTTAAATCAAACGACATTTGAAGATTCCGATGATGTGTTATAATACACTTATTAGTAAAGTCAAGTTCAAAATAATTGAAATTGATCAGGGAAAAGCTCTTAAATACATAAGAGGACTAATAAATTGACATGAATTAATTAGAGACATGAATAAAACGGAATGTTTGAAAATTTATGTATTCTTTCGTACAGTAAAAAAAGGTTTTGATTCATGCTTTTCTCTTATATTGATTTTACCATTCTTTTTTTCAAAACTCCTATAAAAGTATGTATGACCCTTTTATTTTAAAATAAGTTAAATATGAAAAAGAAGACGTGGTATGATTGCCAATGAGACAACAGTCCACAACAGACCAAAATGACACAGACATTAACAACTATAGGTCACCGTACGGCCTTCAATAATAAGGAAAGCCGAAACCGCATAGTCAGCTATAAAAGGCCCCGAATACACAAGAGGACTAATAAATTGACATGAACTATTTATAAGAGACATAAATAAAACGGAATGTTTAAAAATTTATTTATTCTTTCGTACAGTAAAACACATTTTTGATTTATGCTTTTCTCTTATATCGATTTTACCATATTTTTTTTTTTCAAAACTCCTATAAAAGTATGTATGACCCTTTTATTTTTCATACTTTAATATAAAATAGAAGATGTGGTATGATTGCCAATGAGACAACTGTCCACAAAAGACCAACATGACACAGACATTGATAACTATAGGTCACCGTACGGCCTTCAACAATGAGCAAAGCCCATACCGCATAGTCAGCTATAAAAGGTCCAGATAAGACAATGTTAAACAATTCAAACGAGAATACTAACGGCCTTATTTATGTACCAAAATGAACGAAAAACAAATATGTAACACATAAACAAACGACAACCACTGAATTATAGGCTCCTGAATTGGGACAGGCACATACATAAATAATGTGGCGGGGTTAAACATGTTAGCGGGATCCCAAATCATCCCCTGAACCTGGGACAATGGTATAACAGTACAACATAATAATCAGTTAAAAAAGGCTTAACTCATCAGATGGACAAACATACAAGTGGACGTGACCGGGTATTTATACATCCCGACACAAAAAGACACAATGAACAGATCTGAGAGTACTCGCAGTTATCTGACAGCTAGTTCAAAGCCACTAACAACTAATAAAACAAATCATGCATCTAAAACTAAACTATCAATCCGTACACATCCAACATCCAATGGATTTAGGGTAAAGACGTCATAAACAGCCAAAGAAAAACATGACCTTGTGCAGTGCCAAGTTACAGTTATCGACAGATTGTAGATCCATGAATATGAATATGTATATAACATACTAGTAATATTTAGTTAGCTTTTAATTAACTGATAACAAAATTAATATTTATACCAATAAACACAATATTCAATGATCTTAATACAGTGTTGAAAACGTAACCTTTTACAATAAGTTTATTTAAAGAAGCGACAAGTTTACACGGATCATTTCTACGTGCATTTTTATTGAATAATCTGGCTGCGGCAGCATTGTCACCTTTAACACAATTATAAAAACTGCTTAATTTAGATGGGGAATTTCGATTAACGGCGGTTAAATTAATATTTGGAATACGGGTTTCTTTAAAGTCGTGCAAAATTGATCTACCTTGATTGAATTTTTTTATAATATTTTGTTTTAAATAATCTCTCCCTGTATGGCTAAGTTGGAAAGATTTTTTTTTTACAAAACCAAACATCTGTTGTTTTTTTTTAGATATACTAGTCAAAAAGGAAAACGATACACATTTTTTTTTCATATTAAAGATGAAGTTTTGCTTTTATAGGACCAATATTGCTTTCATGACGTCACTTGGCAATTTAAAATTTTTTGACAAAATTTTCATAAAACGACAGTTTGAAAAAACAGAATTCCAACTAATGATGCCATTCTCTCAGTTAAAGGTAAAGACAATGTTTGCCATCTACTCTTTTTTTTTTAAATCGTACAGTTTCTTCGTTTATTTGTAAGGCAAAGTTCGGCCCAACGAGAAATCGTTGAAATGCATACAATATCAAATGATTTACCATAAACAGTATGTGTAAAGTGAAATTCAAAAAACGGTTTCAATCTTAAAAATAATCTGATTGGTTCCAAATTTAAAGTGTGTTGTTTCCATATCAAAAGCATTGATTTGAGGCGAAATTTTAAAAATGTTTTTGCATTTTTTGAGATTTAAAAAAACTGTTTTTTTTTACTAAAACTTAAAAAAAAACATTATTTTAACCCATTTGTTACAACATAAACATAACTTGAATATATGTAAACAAATTTGAAAATTCATTTAGTACTTAGGAAATAGTGTGTATAATTTGCACCCTTTGATCATTTACACGGGATTTTGTTACTTTCCGACAGGTTTTAATTTTCATTAACGTATGTCCATACATTGCAAATGAAAGCTTTTTAAAATGGTGGATCTCAATTTGTTTCATATTTTATACTTTTTGATAGATTTTATTCCAAAGTCGTGTATCGTTTCTTTTGTTGATAAGAATAGTTTAAATATTGCATAAAACACTTGTGTTTCCTTGTTTATAAAACTGTGTCAAACATTGTTCGCCAATCTGTTAAAATATTTACAGATTTTAGCAAATAACTAAACCTTATTATGTAATGCCATTATACAACCAAATTCGTGAATTATAGTTGATATATCTCAAAATAACATAACCTTACAATAAAAATAAGTCATTCGTAAGCTATGGTGATGTAATTTCCTTTCAATTATATTTTCTATGTGAACACAGAAAAGTATAAAATAAAATGTTGCTCATACTCATTTGAAAGTTTGAAAGAAAATACAAATTAAAGTTGTTGCTTAACTACAATCTCAAAAGCTTGTTTTTATTTATTTGCAATATGTGTTTTTCTGTAAAATCTATGTTCGTTCCTATTTTAAAAAGACGTACTAATAATTCCGAATACGCAATATACTTTAACTTTGTACTTTGATAATAAATGGCAAGAAACATTGCAAATGCAGTATTTTTCAAACTACCTCAAGATATAAATAATTATTGCATTTAAATACATGGTTGATCAACATGTAAAGTTGTGGATATAAAAAACTAGTTCTCTTTTATATGAAATCTAAAGTACCATACACAATATCTGAACGTTATCAGCCGTTCGCAATGCTTTATGTATACAAAACCATTCGAAAGTGAATAAAAAATAGTTTAGATGTAATTACATGTACATATGATACATTCACAGTCCCATCTAGAACTCCGAGGGCAATTAAAAACGGAACGTCCATATTAAAAATGCATTGTCATATTCCTGACTTGGTACAGATATTTTCTGATGTAGAAAATGGTGGATTAAAACTAGTTTTATAACAATTAAACGTGTCACTTTTATGAAAGTTGCACAAAATGACCATATTTTGTCAACAATGTGTCAACAAAACAAAGAGACATATCAGCTGAAAATGTCAGAAATAGGGGTACATCAGTCAACAAAAAAATATGTCAACAAAGAAACACAAAAAGGCATATAGACAAAGCACATCAGCAACACTGAAAAACAATCAAAGGAAGATGACAGGTTGTGATAATGATGTATTCGAGATTATTCATGTGTTTTAATCTATTCGTGGTTTTAAGATATTAGAACTTAAAAAGATTATATGAATTTTTTTTATATAAAACAAATTTAAAATGTTTACCTTTTATTCTCTTATTCTGTTATATACATACGGGGCTGATCCGTGAATATTCGTAATATTTGCTTTCGTTTCCAATTTTATTCACATGTGCATGTACAACACGTACACAATATTTTACATTAAAAAAAACAACAGCCGTTGGTAACTATTCTATCACATTATTAATAAGATTGTCTTTGTTAATTAAAGTTGTAATGTTTACCTGCCATCCTCTCAGCTTGATATAGGTATGTGTTTTCCTGTAATATCAACTTTCGTTTTTATTTAAATAACACGTAGTTATAGAACTTACGCAATACTTTGTAATTTGCATTTAAAACCCCAGGTATATCAAACATTGTGAAAAGGAAAGATAAGAAAAAATAAAAAATGTGTATACACGCGTGGCAAATTATGTATTAGTGTGTTTGTTTATCTTCATATTACACTTTAATATATGTCTGTTTTACATGAACATCAGACCGTTACTACTTTATCACATTATTTTTAAATTTGTTGATATAAATTAAAGTTAAATTGTTTACCTGCCATCCTTTAAGCCGATTTACGTTTTCAAAAAGCAGTTGGTTACTATTCTATCACATTATAAATAAGATTGTCTATGCTTATTAAAGTTAAATCGTTTACCTGCCATTCTCTCAGCTTGTTATAGGATTTGATATGAAATATGTGTTCCCGTAATATCAACTTTCGTTTTCATTTGAATTCCATCTATTTATAGCACCTACGCAATACTTTGTAATTTGAATTTAAAATCCCAGGTATATCAATATGGCAAAAAGGACAACTAAGATATAATAAACAAAAAATGTATGCACACGTGACAAATTAGATATTAGTGTGTTTGTTTATCTTCATATTGAACTTTAATATATGTATGTTTTACATAGACAGCAGACCGTTACTTCATTTTCATTTTATGTTTAAGTTTGTTGATATAAATTAAAGTTAGATTGTTTACCTGTCATCCTTTCAACCTGTTATAAGTTTTTATATGAAATGTGTATTTCCGTTATACCAACTTTCGTTTCCATTTAACTTAAACCAACTGATAACACCTGTATGTACACAAAACTATTTAGTAATTTGCATTTAAACACTCGGGTAGATTACACATTGTGACAAACTAACATATCAATAAAAAATGTGTACACACGGGGTGAATTATGTTGTATATAGATCTTGTTTACATATCTGGTTGATAGATAGGGTTTGTGTCGTTGTTCTCCTCTTATAGTTGGTGTGTTTCCCTCAGTTCTAGTTTGTAACCCGGATTTGTTGTTCTCAATCGACTTATGAACTTCGGGCAGCGGTATACTACTGTTATTTATTTGTGTTACTGTTGATATTTAAGTTATGCAATATTTTGTAACATAGGCAGCAGTTTATAATTATTAATAGTATTTCAAAGATTGAAATGCCTTAATATTTATTAAAAGTACCAGAATTTCAATTTAGTACGCCAGAAGCGCGTTTCGTCTACATAAGACTCATCAGTGACGCTCATATCAAAATAGTTATCAAGCCAAACAAGTACAAAATTGAAGAGCATTGAGGATCTAAAATTCCAAAAAGTTGTTGTGCCAAATACGTCTAAGGTAAAACCTAAGAATGTGAATAAATACATTTAGAGTTGGATTTACACATCTGCCTTATATTGATTCTAGATAGATTCCTTATAAGTAATTACCGTTTGGAGAAGGAAGTAGGTAAATTAGAACAGATCATTAATTATTTTGTCAAACCATTGATAACATGACAATATATCTAAGTAATAATATCAAACGTAGGACCACACATATTGTCTTGGGGAGGGATACATGGAACTTTTTAAAACATCGCTTCCTTAAAGGGGCACTAGTTACGAGATATAAATATATATTATTATTTTTTGGCCCAAACAATAATGAAACACAAATAATGAAATAAGAATTCCTTTTTAGTAGCCTATAAGGTGATAAAAGAACTTAACGATAATATGATTTTTTTCATGAAATAAATTTAAATTGTTTACCTTTGATTCTCTTAGTCTTTTATATACATTTTGGGCTGAACCATGAACATGGTGAATACTCGTAATATCTGCTTTCGTTTCCAATTTTAATAACATGTAATTGTACATGTACACCACGTACACAAGATTTTAAATTAAAATAAAACAACAGCCGTTGGTAACTATTCTATCACATTATTGATAAGATTGTCTATGCTTATTAAAGTTAAATTGTTTACCTGCCATCCTCTCAGCTTGTTATAGATATGTATTTTCCCGTAATATCAACTTTCGTTTTTATTTGAATAACACGTAGTTATAACACCTACGCAATACTTTATTATTTGAATTTAAAAACCTAGGTATATCAAACATGGTGAAAAGGAAAACTAAGATATAATAAAAAAAATGTGTACACACGTGACAAATGAGGTATTAGTGTGTTTGTTTATCTTCATACTACACTTTAATACTATTCAAATATGTGTTAACATGGACAGTAGAACGTTAATACTTTATCACTGTATGTTTTAATTTGTTGATATAAATTAAAGTTAAATTGTTTACCTGCCATCCTTTCAGCTTGTTACAGAATTTTATATGAAATGTGTATTTCCGTTATAACTTTTGTTTCCATTTAACTTGAACAAACTTATAACACCTGTATGTAGATGAACTATTTTTTCAATTTGCATTTTAAAACTCAGGCACATTAAACATGGTGACAAACTAACATAGTCATAAAAATGTGTACCCACGGGGTTGGATATATATTTGGTTTATAGAGGTGGTTTGTGTCGTTGTTTTTTTCGTATAGTTGATGTTTTTCCCTCAGTTTTAGCTTGTTACCCGGATTTGTTTTTTCTCAGTCGATTTATGAATTTCGGACAGCGGTAAACTATTGTTGCCTTTATTTATATTTCTGTTGATATTTAAGCTATTCAATATTTTGTAACATAAGCAGCAGTTCATAATTTTTCATAGTTTTTTAAAGATTGCCTTAAAACCTACCTATGAATGTGAATAAAAAACATTTACAGTTGGATTTAAACATTTGCCTAATATTGATTATAGATATGTTCCTTATAAGTAATTACAGTTTAGAGAAGGAAGTAGGTAAATTGGAACAGATTATTTATTCTTTTGTCAAACCATTGATAGCATGACAATATATCTAAGTGATAATGTCAAACGTTTAATGGTGCCAAAATCATCAGGTCACTACAATGAAGAAAAAGAAAAACATAAAACAAAAGCGCGCACTGGTTGAGGAGTCCGGGCAGTTTATGATTTTTATACATTAATGTACGCAAAAATAAACATGTTGAACACAACATTAAGGGTGACACATATCAAACAGTGGGGAAAATAACAAAACCCCATGTCACAATCGACACAAAACATACAGCCTAACGGTGTAATACCACCATTGATTTTCCCCTGTTAGTCTTAGTCAAAAAAATGTGCAGAATTTATCTTTGTTTCAAATAAAGAAATACTTGGCATGAGTAAAGTTTTATCCTGTCCAGTACTATAGAAAACAATTCACATAACATTTCATTGCATATAAGAAAATAACCATCATTGGAAGTTAACCAATCAAATGTCTCCCCTTAATTTCATCTGTGTACAAGGTTTAGTCACCATGTAACCTCAAGATTACAAAATTTTCTATAGAAATACCAAATAAAAAATAATGGTGTTTTGAAATACCCAAGACATATGTTTATGACACAGAAATGTTTTTACTGCAATAAAATGTAGGATTAATTACCTATAACTGTCAAATTCAAGGGAATATGTTTTAGACCTACTTTCGTATACAACCGGATGTGACGTGTCATGATTTGGTTGTATTACACCTAAAGGATGCCAATATCGAAGAACGGAGAAACTGAAAACCTCACGTTACAATAACAAAAGACCAAATAAATAAAGTCTTCAAAGCATGAAATAGCATATAAAGACGAAGCAAAACTGACTTGGTACTCGGTACTCGGTACTCAAATCTGACTTTACATGTCAAATCACTTCGGAAAACGCATGTTGATACTGCCAAACGTTTGATTGCGCAATAACGAAAATAATATTCGTTTGAATTGAATACTTGAAATCTGCAGCTGGCATGTCCTTAACTACAAGTAGTTTTTGTTGATTTATGTAACATTATCAATTTGCTAAGCTTCTTGTGTTACCTTTTCTGACTCGATTTCCCTTTAAACTGAGTTATACTGTGCGTATTGCTGTGTGTATGATTATTATAAATTGACTAGAAGAATAGGGAGTTTAGATCTCACAAAACATGTTTAATCCCTCCGCGTTATTGCGCCTGTCCAAAGTCAGGATCCTCTATCTCTTGTTAGTCTTGTTAGTTCTTTAATTATAGTTCATTTATGTTCATTTATGTTTGGAGTTTAGTATGACGTCCATTTTCAGTGTAGTAGAACCCTTATTAATTTAGAAGCCAGCTGAATCCCGCCTCAAGTTGCAGAATTTTCTCGCTGTGTTGAAGACAAATTGGTGAACTTCGACTGTTTTCTGCTCTTTGGTGGGTTGTTGTCTCTTTGATATATTTCCCATTTCCATTATCAATTATATTTTACTTAATCAAAAAGAATTAGGGTAAATGAGGCCTAATGTTTGGTCCATAAAGTAAACAGTTTTATATCTTATGTTTCACATCAAAATGTGCAAAAAATAGAAAACAACACGTTTTATAATTTCTTGCGTCCGAAGGCATTGCCGTTTATTCAACGCAACAAATCTCCAAAAGTTCAATATTCAACTACCTATCATGGTCCTTTTCCTTCTCATAAAGATTGGCACCTCCCTTCTTTAAAAAGTAAGTTTATAATTAAAAACAAATTGTATATGGGTCAGATGTACATCCTAACAAACAAAAAACGGTGGTCCATGATCAAAGCAGTTAGAAAATAGCAACTGTTTAAGCCATAATTGTCAGTTATTTTTAAGTATTTGAAATATACAATAACGTGTTTTTGAATTTATACTTCAATCCTTAAGGAAAACTACTATCGATTTTTAGGAAATATTAATCCTATTTGAAAAGAGGGGCATAAGATACCAGAGGGTCATTCAAACTTATAGATAAAAAAAACCGACAACACCATACCTTAAACAAAAGACAAACAACAGTACACAAGACACAACATAGAAAACTTAAGACTAAGCAACACGAACCACATCAACATTCAGGGTAATATCCGGTGCTCCGGAAGGGAAAGCAGATTCTGCTTAAAACGTAGCTACCGTTGTGTTCAAATGCACACATCAAGTCTCATAATAATGTGTTATAGAGTAAAACATAAATTATAATGCAATTTTTATGATACAATTTTTTTCATTGGCTAAAATCCACAGTTGACCAGGCGTAATTAAGGAAGGACCCGCGATTTTGAATTGATTGGCTCAACAAATGTTCGATTACTACAATATTATCGAAGATAAAACAACAACTACCTCGAATTCGCCGTTTTAATGTGATTTAACGGAATTATACATTATTTCAAGCTCTAAGATATTATTTCTTTTTGTAATAATGCATTACAATCGGAATAACAGTACTGTAGCTGAAGAGTTGCCACCGGCAAATCGACAATTGATGGTGGCAACTCTGCAACTACAGTACTGTTATTCCTTAAGTATAATCCTTACGAATCTTAATGTTAGTGTTCCAAAATATTCACACAAATGCAAAACAATGTAGTTTCAAGTAAATTTTCAAATTAACACACTAAACAGTTACAAAATATACATGTTAAACATTCCTTATCATACTTGTGGTATATAAATCATGCCAGGCACCACCACATAATGAGAGGTAACAGTACATGTATAATGTCTGCTGGAATTCCATAACATGACCTGCGTGAAAAAGACATTTGGTTCATATGTCCACTGATTTTGGGCTGAACTCTTACAAAAATCAAAAACCAATGTGTTAAATAAGATTACTATCAGTTTCCGATGTCTGTACCTTTGTTTTTCAATACAAGGAAAATCATAATGTGTATATACTGTTTTATATGAGTTATTCTATCTTACGATTACCAAATATGTTTTAGCAATAAGGTTTATATTTCAATATGAGTGTTATCAAATTTAATCACTCCATCTGCATACTGTAATTCACATATTAATAACAATACTGTAACAGTCCTGTTTAGTGTGAAGCTGTTTGAAAAAGTCATAAGTGCTACCGAAGCAAAAAGAAGTATACTGCACACTTAGTTCATGTGTGCCTTCTGTAATAAAAAAAATAAACACCTACGATTTCGTATTGTCTATTTGGCTCATTGTGTGTTTTGGTGTCTTGATTCAAAACGAGGTTAGTCCGTTGCCAAACCCGATAGGGGCGGAAAAGCCGAACAAAACATTATACCGTTACCATTCTTCACAGTGTTGGAACTCATAATCCGAAAATAAACACCATGGCAAAACAAAACAAAAAATCAAAAAGGCTGACAAACCGAGCATACCAAAATCAAGGATCTCGGGTGAAGCATAGCGGAAAGGAAAATCAAATACTGTTCAACATGTGGCACCCGTCGTATTGGTCAAGTAAATAAAATAAATCCATGGCCACATCGCAACACAGTTATCATTCTTTTATGATGGCTTTTACATTCTTGACCAAACATTCATATATAACATATATAGGAAGCTGTTCACAATAAAAAAAAAATATCAAGTATATGTTGTCAGCTATCTTAAAATTAAAAAAATCATTCATGAATACTATGACAATTACACCTGTGATTTATCGTTGTCTATTTTGACGAAAGAACATTTGTCAAACGAATTCGAATTAAATCTCTTTTTTGTATAACATTCGTATTACATGTATTTATACGACATTTTACGTTGAATCTATTACTTCTTCAATAACGAAAATAATTACTACAGTCATTTAACATAATCTGCATTTTCGTCTTCTTAAAGGAGAAGGTTCAGTAAGACCCCTGTGTGGCCCCAAAATATAGCAGTTTTACAGAATTGTTAAAATGTAAACTTTTAGCTATTTATTGGAAAGTAGAATCCTTCTGAAACATTAGAACAAGCTGTTTTTGAAAAATACAATGTGCATATATCCGGTACTAGCATCATTAAGTGATGCTAAATTACTGAAATCTTAACAGTTTTATCATTTTGGTTAAACTTTAGACGGTTTACGTCTTAAATGAAAGAGGCCGCATTTGTGTTCATTCTTTATATTGACTTGTTAGTTGTATTTGATAATAATAAATAACATAAATAAAAGTTGAGGATGAACACGAATGCGGACATTTTCATTTTTGACAAAAAACATCTGAAAAGTGACGTTTTTTTTTTGCATATTTGATAGATTTTTCATATCTAAGCCTGAATCTGGTCGTTTTTAATGACTAAGTCAGTTCAAATTTTTCACATAAACTCATTGAATCAATTGAAATACACACTTAGGTGTTTGAAAAGTGTCCCAAATCTTTCGTCAAATGGACCTAAAATTTGAGGCCAAAATCGGCCCTTACCGGACCTACTCCTTTAAGATTGTGTGAATATTGAGATATAATTAAACTCATCATAGATACCAGGACTAAATTTTGTGTATACGCCAGACGCGCGTTTTGTCTACAAAAAGACTCATCAGTGACGCTCGAATCCAAAAAAGTCAAAAAGGCCAAATAAAGTACAAAGTTGAAGAGCATTTAAGACCATAAGCGAGTCCACGGCCGTCAATCGGTTCATCGAGACACATGATCGTGAAAAAATACCTAACGCTGGCCAAGCATTGCGATACGATCTTGAAAGATGTGGTATCGGATCGTGAATGAATTTTATTGAAGTTTTATTTTAAATCTGTGAGAATATGTTGTATTTTCAAAACCCAGAACAAATCCGGAAAAAAACCTTTCGCAATAACACTGTGCATTTATTTGAATAACATATGCAGTTCTTTAAAAGAAAACACAAAAGGCAACACAAGTCTATGAAATTTATCAAAAAAGAACACGTTTAATACCTACAGTATACTGACTGCATTCTAATATATAATTGATAATTTGAAACTGAATCTCTTGCATGACCGATACAACAATAAAAGTAAAGTTTTTTCCTTTAAAACCGTTCACTTTATTTTTAAAAACACTGAATTTTGCTTATTGTTCATTAAAATTGATCGTGAAAGACAATGCATGACAAGAGAGACGCAGGAAGTTTGTGTGTGTGTGTGTTTAAATACTTGTAACACTGAATGACATTTGCACTTTTAACATTGATAGACCTGCACAAAACTGTCAAGACCTTTATGTTTTTTTATCTATAATAGTTGAACATGTATGTCTGTAATCTTTAGCCTTGCAAACGTACCAAAGTCATGGAAAGATGTTCGCATATTCTTTTAAAGGTGTATCCGATCAACGAGAAATTCAGAAAAAAAATTCGGATAAATCAGACATATTAAAAAGAATATAGTGTACGTTTCTTAGGGCCCATTAGATTTGAGCGCATTATGGGATATGTTTCTGTTTGCGCGCCGCCTTTGCTTATATTTTCACCAGGACAAACGCATAAACAAATCAGCCAGGGGGAAGGGGTCATTTGTTGACGATTGAATTAATCCCCGTAAAGACAAAACAATAAGGTCAGGGGATATTTCAAAAAGATGCATATTAAAAAACTGCAAAGGTATTAATTTTTCTTGAGTATTTGGGCATCCGGCAAAAATCAAGCTTACTACTTATATTCTTTAGCATGTTTTAACTTGTGAAATTAGTACTTTTAATTAAAATAAGATTTACTATTTTCGGCGTTTTTATCCGTATATTGTTCCAGGACTCAGTGCGTGTGCGTAATACAACGGACCTCTCCTCTTCCAAAAAAATAGTGAATTAACATATAAGTATTATCTATTTACAAGAGTTTACTACACATATGTTGTAAAGGTTAAAAAGAAGTCAGTGCGTGTGCGTAATACAACGGACCTCTCCTCTTTAAAAAAAATAGTGAATTAACATATAAGTATTATCTATTTACAAGAGTTTGCTACACATATGTTGTAAATGTTAAAAAGAAGTCATTTGTCGTTTATGTTAACAAATTTCGTATCGACAGGAAGTATTACGTGTTTGTTTTTCGTAATCTTAAAATTTTGTGAAATGTAAATAGAACAAATAGCTCAAATTGTAATTGTTATCTTTACCTTGTTTCTTTTAAGTGTATTATTTTTGTGTACAGTTGTTTTATTGTTTACTTCATCAATGAGAAACATGAGTTACATGGGTAATGTCAAAGTTACTATTTGTTTTAAAATCTTTCGCATGACTTGTTATATTTATGTTAAATTCAACTTTAAACTTTTGAAATAACATTATCATTTTTATAATCTAACAGTGATATTCAGATTTTTACATGAAAGATTTTTGCAAAATGATTTTCTGCCAGTTTTTATTGTTTCTTTGAAATATATGTTTCATTTCGAATGTGTTACCGAACCATTGTGATATTACATTAACTGAAAAGGACGTAAGATGTTACTGTAGCTCAAAGAATTTAACACATATACCAACAGATTGTCCATCAAACACAACAGATTTATATTTGTCTAATAATAATCTGAAAACAATATCTAAGAAAGCTTTCACTAAATATACACAGCTTAAAGATCTGGATATCAGTGATTGTAACGTGAATTCAATCGACAAATCAGCGTTTGATATTCTAGCACATTTAAAAGAACTTAGTTTATTCGATAATCAAATGAAAAAGTTTCAAGGGAATATAATTGCACAACAAGATGACCTACAAGTACTTCATATATCACATGACTTGCTGTCAACGTATCCAGGAGAGGCATGGTCGGATGTTTTACATTTAACAAAGGTGTTTACGTATGGTGGACCGTCAAATGGATCATTCGCGGAGATATGTTCTGCGATGACGAGTCTGAAGTATTTACATAGTGATTTTTAAACTCATGTTTTACGTAACTGTACGTTTCATGCCTTTGCAGAAACGCCATTAAAATATCTAGAGATAAACGGCAAATTAATGACGATAGAAAAAGATACTTTTTCACCATAAGGATTTCTGTCCATCCTGTAATTCCAAATCCACGTTTCCTAAAACTATCAAATGCTTTGCCAGCTTTGCACGTGTTTGAAAATCGACAAATGGACGAACTTAATTTAAACAATAATTTTAGAGTACACGGTGAATTCATTATAACAACTGATTTATTTACATATATCGGTAACATTTGTGTAAAGACATTATCTTTGACCTTCAATGGCATTAGAATGATCAATGCCGACGCTGTTCAGAAGATGAAATACAAACATTATATGGAGAGTTTAAACTTAAGTAACAATGACTCTGATTTTCATCAGCTGTTAACAATATGGTTTTTCAATTTGTTTACACATCTGAGGAAGTTAGACATGTCGGATAACAACAATCAATTTAATCAAAATAAAGTAAAGATAGATGAAATGAAACAAACACGTGATAATACTGATCTATCTGATAATAAACCCTTTAACATCGTTCCCTCATATTATCCTCCAGATATTGTATTATGGTTTCCTTCCACACTTGAAATCCTGAATATATCTTGTATCAACGTAGTAGGGAACCCAATCAACAGCCTTACATTTAAAGGAATCGAAAACCTGCAAATACTTGATTTAGCATACACTTCATTGTTTGACTGCAATTACACAATAAATGGACTTCAGAACGTTATAATGCTTAATATTTCACATTTCAAATGCGTATATTTAAATCACAACCTTCTTCAATCTGCCGTCAATTTGGAACAGTTGATAATGGAAAGCTCTTCACTAAGTATCGGCCTTAAATATGATCACCACAGTAAATTCCTCTTTGGACTTAAATGTTTGCAGTATATAGACTTTTTAAGAAATGCATGTACAAACCGATTCAGAATTTCAACATTTAAAAGTCAATTAACCAGTTTGCAATCGTTGATACTTGAAGGAAATTTATTCACAAGCATTCCATTATGTCTGGAGGACTTTACAAGACTAAGTTTTCTTAATATCAGAAACAACAAGATAGCCTACTTGACAACTGAGGAAATTGACGCCATTGAAGTGCTATTTGAAAAATCAAAATAGAACAATGACAGTCTTATTATAGGGCAACCCTCTTGTGTGTACTTGTGCTTCGTTAGATTTTTTTAGAATGGTTATTTACTACTAAAGTTAAACTTGCCAGCAATTGTAGTTATTCATGTGTCAAATACGATGGCAACATTACAACAACAAATATCGTCTACAAACTTTATTCGGTGTGCTTCTTTTATTTATTCTAGTTGGATATCGATACAAATTGCACCTACAATACTTTTGTTTATTTATCGGAATGGCCAATCCACTTTTCCGGAAGTCAAAAGAAGAATCACTTGAATATGATGCATATATAGCTTATTGCGAGGGCGACTACACATGGGTATATGGACCTTTGCTCATATTTCTCGAAAAGAGACGAAATTATAAACTTCTGTTGTTAGATAGAGGGGATGTCCTTGCTGGAGAACATAGACTTTTTGCTTTAAACAATTCAATTTTAAAATGAAAAAAGATAATCTTAGTGATTTCAAAAGAGTTTGTGAACAATTATTGGGCTTACTATGAAGCTACTGTTGGGATTGAACATTTCCTGGGATTACAAGCAAGAATAATTGTTATAAACCTGGAAAATATAACCCAAACAGAAATACCGCAATGTGTTCTTCAAATGATGTCATTGGACGCCAACGACCACATTCGTAAAACAGACATATTAAATGAAAATAACGTTTTCTGGAAATGTTTGGATCACGCCATGAAACGATAATAAAGGACAGTGGCGTTATAGCTTTTTTCAATTGATACTATTCAACAATTTTTTTTTTCATTGCACAGATGGTTTGTCAGATTAATACATATGTAATGCATATGTAAAGCATATGTAAAACATATGCAAATAAAGTAGACGGTGGTTATATAGATATGATGAGCACTAAATTCAAGAAAGGAATAAAAGAAACCAATGATATTAAAATCCAACTACATGTGCTTGCAGGTATGAACAACTGGTTACCTCTGTTTGTAATTATAAAAAAAATGGCACATCATGTTGTCAAACAGACATGATTGATTGTACGCTTATCATGTGTTTGTTATTTTAAGATTGAATATTTTTATATATTAACAGGACGTAGCAATATTACATACAGTACAAGGTCAGGAAATTGTGTAAAGTAAAGGAATGTTCTTTGTGTTTCTACCCATTTAAATACCACTTCCTTATATCAATATTCAGATCAAGATCTTAGTTGTTGAACATTACCTTATATATCAGGTAAACAAGTAAGAACAATTTGAATGATAGGTTAAAATGAATGACACCTTTTTTTTAATACACGCATAATTTGAAATCCTTCCGTTTTAATAGCTCCTCTTTTCCTCCTTAATGTATTACAAAAATGAATGTGAATTGACTTATTCTAACAGTTTAATGGTTTGGAGCAGTGTGGTAAATACAAATCTACAACCCGAATATTATTTTGTATATATAAATCAATATTCTTCCATAACCAAAGGTTGTTATTTTATAGTTATTGATACAGTCTCAAATTATATTATATGCTTTAGAAGAATAAAAAACCTGACAATCTTTTGTAGAACATCACAAAAATTCTTCCTATTAACAAAGGCATTCCACGTTCTGCGAAAAGCTGGCTGAAAAATGCTTAAAACATTTACAAAAAGTCGCGTCATTGAAAACTTACTCAATTATTGCTGCATTTAAAATTTATCAACCACTTACATTTTAATGTTCTCACTCGCACTCCAACTCACAGGCTTTTAGTTATTTCAATAGTCGAGGATTAAAAAATATACATTAACTTCTTTACACCTTTTAGATTTGTTTGGTAATACATGTATATTACTCCTGAAAAAAAGTGTTGCATTTCGAATTCGCTTGCTCTCTTCAATAAATGTAATAAATTGTCAAAAGAACAAGTTTTTATCATGGAATGGCTTTAGTACAATATATATGACGAACATGAAAATAGTGGACCTTACTTTCTTATTTTATCGAAAAAGTAGTAGGATTGCCAAAAACTTCTTAACGAGGCTCGAGGGTACAACAAATTTAGAAACAATTTAAACATTTTTGTTTTCATTAGAAAAATTATTTATTACACTATCAGTTGTTATAATATGGTACAAAATCAACCAAAAAGATCGATTCGTTTTGGCGCCAGATTTCTTTTTAAATGTTTTTATCATTGAAATAGCTCTAAAGGATCTCCCTTTGGTGCAAAATGTATTTTTTGTTGCATTAAAATTCATTTTTTTTTTAAACTCATTGGTGACCTATATTTTTTTTTTTCAAATAAGCTGTACTTAAACTAATCAAACGTAAAATTTTAACGATTTCTGTAATTGAGTTTTTTTCGATAATACCTCTATTTTTCCTTTAAGCTCAATAGAAAAAGAATACCTGCACAAAAATGCATGCTATTTCGAAGGCAGATCATGGGCTTAAATGAACGGTGACCGCTCTACTTTATTTTTTTTTCTACTAAGCATATGATAAAGTTCATTTATATAAAAAATAGTTAAATCCTATATTTAAAAAAAAATGGATTTATACCCGCAAGCCCCATTAAGACTGTGAAAGACCAAATACAAGTTAGTTACTGAAAATGCACGTATACTCATTGGCAAAGAGCAAATCAATACAAAATTGAGAATGGATCAAAATGACATTCAGTACAGATCTTACAGAACTCTCAAGTACTGACAGCTAGTTCATAGACAATAACATGAACTGACATAAAAACATGCGTCTAAGACTAAAGATAGCTTATTTTGTTAGACCAAACAATGCAAGAAAGCTTTGCGCATCATGCACTATTCTATATCGAAATGCACTCCCTTTAAACTGTACCAATACATTTCTATATCAAAAATTCCATTATAAACCAAATCAAATTGCATCATTCTAATAGAAGAGCGTTGCTGCAAAATAATTGTTCGTAGATCTTACAGGATTAATACCAGACGAACGGGTGCCACATGTAGAGCAGGATCTGCTTATCGTTCCGGAGCACCTGAGATCATCCCTAGTTTTTTGGAGGAGTTCGTGTTGTTTATTCTTTATTTTTCTATGTAGTGTCATGTGTACTATTGTTTATCTGTTTGTCCTCTTCATTTTTAGCCATTGCGTTGTCCATTTATTTTCGATTTATGAGTTTGATTGTTCTTCTGGTATCTTTCGTTCCCCTTTGAGGGGTGGAATACATTAGGTTTTTTCATTCCACCGTGCAAGTTTATTTCCTTAGTTGTATACCATCTCATTATCATGTCAATAATGCTAGACAATATCAGGATTTTATGAAGGTCTACAACTGGTTACAGAAGAACGTTTTTTTTTTCTTTCTATACAACACAGGCTGTATTGTGAATTGCTAAAGAATTATTGACGGCAAGGACTCCTCGCAAGAAGAATTCTAACAGTTTGTAAAATGAATCCCGGATGTAGCGTACCATTCTGCTACAATGACTCCTCGCCCGAAGTATTCTAACAGTCTTTATAATGAATCCCGGATGAAGCGTATAAATCTGCCACAAGGAGACTGTTGTTATTGAATATGAATATGAGATCGGTATATTAAGTTTAACTTCCGAAATAAAGATGTAGCAACTAGATAAAATCAAACTAATTTCAATATGTTTTTGACTAACAAAAGAGGAGATATAAGAACTAACGAAATTCATACTGATTTACTTAGCTATCTGTTTGCATTGAATAATTTATATTTTAGTTGTAGAACGAAAATAAAAGAGCAGATTATTTAATATATGTTGATTAATAATGTATTCATGTGTTGTTAGTTTCGATATTATACTTATAATTTCAATCTCTCTGTCTCTACTTTTATGTTTCGTTTTTATAGAACGTTGTTAAAAAAAATCTCAAAAAAATACTGAACTCCGCGGAAAATTCAAAACGAAAAGTCCCTAATCAATTTATTTTTCGAAACAAAGGTTATACAGTAAATGAACAATATGTCTTTTTTTTTGGCGAAAGGATGACAAAACGAAACGTGTCTTCCGAGACAGTGTCACTGTCCAGGATACACGAAATCGAAAACTGTTTTTCCCACGTAAATAGATATAAGAAGATGTGGTATGAGTGCCAATGAGACAACTCTCCATCCAAGTCACAATTTATTAAATAAACTAATCATAGATACCATGATTAAATTATGTGTTTACGCTAGACGTGCGTGTCGTCTAAAAAAGACTCATCGATGACGAAAAGTTAAAAAGGCCAAATAAAGTACGGTCTTCAACACGAAGCCTTGGCTCACACTGAACATACGCTAAAAAAAGGTCCCAAAAATTACTAGATAAGTGTCAAACCATTCAAACGGGAAAACCAACGGTCTTATGTATTACAAAAAACAAGAAACGAGAAATACTTATGAACCGCATAAATAAACGACAACTACAACATCAAATTCATTACAGGACAATGTAAACCAATTTAGCAAAAACGCTCAATATGCGACAATGAATGACCAAAATAGAGAACTTCTATCAGGTGTGATCAATTATGGAAATTGATATTAAATAACAGGTTGTGGATATCTCAACGCAAAGTTATAATTTGATTTTGAATAACTATAGTTCAAGTTATAGCCAAATAAATTGTATCTTAAACACACAAAATTGCTTGTGTGTGCAACGTACGATCCTTTTGATAATTATTTTCTGATGTAGAACTGTTTGCGTATTAGAACTCTCTTTTGTCTTTTGAATTTTTGAAATACTATGGCTTTTCTACCTTAGGAATAGACTACCTTAGCTGTAGTTGGCAAAACTTTTAGTAATTTTGGTCTCAATGCTCTTCAACAATGTTCAACTTCAAATTTTGTTTGACCTTTTTAACTTTTTGGGAATGATGAGTCTTTGGTAGACGAAACGTGCATCTTGCGTTAATACAAAATTAAATCCTTGTTTCTATGATGAATTTATTGTCAGAAAGATAGTCACTTAAAAAATAGTAGCTCAAGCATAATTTAATCTTCAACTAGAGAGGCGAAAGAAACCAAGAACATATTGAGGCTAATAAGTCAAAAACATACTGATATTCTAATGGCATAGAAAATCGACAATTCACCAAAAAGAAAGAACTGTACAACAGTACGAACCCCAACGACCCTGCTGCACACATAACATCAATAAAAGTGGGAAAACTTCACGAATAACCAATAACGTTTAAACAGTAGGACAACAAAACTACACTCAAATATTTCACAAACGTAACCATGTATATATAATGTGTTAATGTAATGCCATCTGTAACTGTATAGGGTAGCTTAAATTTGGAACATTAAAAATACCACTAAACAGATAGTCATTTTATATATCTAATAGAAAAACGAAAATTATGTGTATTTCATTTCTTGGTGAAAACTGTCTCATTGATGTATACTCCTTATTATACAATTACTCAATCTTGTATAAGTATCAAGCAAACTGATTTAATTATGTTCTACATATACATGTTATGCATCACAGTAACATTATTTGGGTCTTGGCCTTTAATGGTTTACTTCTTACAAAAAACAAAAAATGAAAACAACACGTTTTATAATTTAATGAGTCCTAAGCGCATTTCTGGATTTACTTTTATCAGGAACGCTCAGAGCCAAATATTTGAAAGCCGATGATGTATAAATACCGAATCAGTTGAAGAAGTATATAACAAAAAATACCTAAATAAAGCCGATGATGTATAAATACCGAATCAGTTGAAGAAGTATATAACAAAAAATACCTAAATAAAGCCGATGATGTATAAATACCGAATCAGTTGAAGAAGTATATAACAAAAAAATACCTAAATAAATCCGATGATGTATAAATACCAAAACAGTTGAAGAGGTATATAACAAAAAATACCTAAATAAAGCCTAATCCCTCTAAGGTAAACTTTGCCGGAGAGAGTTGAAACCTTAGTTTATTTATGATTTCAAAATTTATCAACGGCCAATTTTAGAACGGTTTGTTATAATCATGTCAGTACCGTACGTAGTACTGACTACTGAGCTGATGCTACCCTCGGGGACTGATTGTCCAGCAGCAGAGGTATTGACCCAGTGCTGTAATTTAAAAAAAAACCAACACGTTTAATAATTTATTGCGTCCGAGGCGTTTTCTGGGTTCATCTTCAATTGTAAACTGGATAAAGAGTAGTTTCATTAGCACTCATACCATATTTTCTTATCTGTGACTTTTATAGAAATAAAGTCAATAACCGATCTCTTCTGTTCAATTTTGTATTTAAGATATTAATTCAAAATATTAGTGAACACTTTAGTAACAATTCACTTTCTTCTTATAGCATCCACTACTGGCCAAAAAAACAACTGTCCATACCAGTAACAGTTGTTTAACGACTGTTTATGTCTGTTAAAGTTGTAACAGTCGATAAATTCTACTGTGTCAGTTATTTTCTAACTGTCCCAACTCTTAAAGTGTTTGTCTCAAACATAAATCGACTGTTACAACGCTTCAAAAGGTTGACACAGTTAAAAAATAACTGATACAACTATTTTTAGGTTGAAACAGTTATTTTTTAACTGTCCCAACTCTTTACACGTTGCGTCAGTCATAAAGGGACTGTTTAAACTCCGAAAAGGTTGTTACAGCTAAAATAGGACTGCTGCAACCCTTTTAAAGTTGTAACAGTTAATTAACAACTGCCTCAACGCGGACATCGTTGCTACAGTCAATAAGAAACTGTCTCAACGCCAAAAAGGTTGTCACAGTTATAATACGTCTGATACAACTATGAAAGCGTTGTAAAAGTCAATTAATAACTGTTAAAACTTTCAAAAACGTTGATACAGTCATTAAAAAAAGAGTGTAAAATCTCTTATTAATTGTGACAGATACAAAATGACTTTGACAGCCCTTGAAAGACCGGAATGGTCATAAAACAGGCACAACATTTAAAGGAGTTTATAAACAAAATATATCACAACAAATTTTAATGTTAATTGCTTGTAAAGATTAACTATATTGAAACATTTGCCACTGGACGTTTGCAATTCAGCATTTTATCAATTAATTTATTTATTTATTTGTGTGTTTCATTTATTTACTAATTTTATAGTACCCATTTAACTAGTGCCTCTCTTTTGAACTATTTCTGAGCGAGAATTAGATAGATGCAATAATTAAATATATTTCAAATTAGTCCCTGTTAGTGCTAAAATGAATCAATAATTCATTCGAAAAAAAAGTCCCACCTATAATTGACATTTTTCCGAAATCTGCGAATAACCAACTTACTGTTATTTAACATTTTCCCCACTTTTGAGAACATTTCAATTAATAGAACCGATTAATCGTAGGTGTAAGAGCGTTGAATCATAATAAACAGCTAAGATACATGTATGATGTCAATTAAATGTCAAGTTTAAATTTCGAATCTGATAAGTTATAGATATATTTCATATCTTTTTGATAGTTTTGTGGTACGTGTTTAGTAAATTATACCCGATGGCTTTTTTTCATGAAATGACAGTCATACTGTAGACCAGTTTCATGTTAGCATCATATGCCAAGAAATAATAAACATTTTTAAAACAGCAATGAGGGGGGATAGTAGGGGTCCTGATCCCGAAATCCCGAACTCCCGGGCCGGGTTAAAAACACGAAACACCGAGGTCCCGAAATTCGAAAAACAGAATCCCCGGATCTCGAAATCCCGAGTTTAAAAACATCCGATCCCGGAGTCCCGATACAGGTCCTATCCCCGCTCAGCAATGTTCAAAATTATATAAAATTAAAGAGAAAAAAATAGTTGCTCTTACTTGACTGGGTACCAGGCAATTAAAGAAGGTAACTTGTCTAAACATTATACAATCCGGAGTCGGTAATACGAAAATAGTCCTTCAATAATATTTAATTTGCTGAGTAACATTTCATGATTTGTCAAATCCAATTATTTCATTCAAATCAATTTGACCAATATATGCTGTCAAAAAATGAAGCTGTAAATCACAGATGTTGTACAGAGTTAAAACGGAGTTTGTCTTTTTTTATTAAAATGATTAAAGTATTTCCTGTCAAAGTAAATTTTCTGGTTCTGATGCATGGACTTATATTTAAATACTCTTTTACTGTCAGCATACTGCTGTCAACCACTGTTATTAATATTACGGGGAATTAAAAGACTGAATTGTTGATATGAAATGACATCGACGATCGATAGGACATCCTCAGAATGCTAGTTTCGAAATCTTTATTTTTACTTGTACAGTTTAACTTTAGAAAGTTTCCTATATATTCCTCCTTAAGAAGGGGAGTACTGTTCCTAGGCAGTTATATATACTCCTGTGTGAATTAGATTGGTACTAAAATACTTTGTTTTTGAAATAGTTGTGTTTGGGGTCGTCTGTGAGGTCCGCGTTGTCAATTTCTATGAATCAACATGATAAAACGTGTACAAAGATATTTAATTGTGAAAAAAACTACTTCTTGGAACTACCATGAGCAACACAAGAGATGCTTAACCTTAACCCACTTTCTGTGGAAGGGACACATATGTCCACCAGAAGTGCCGGAGGGACACATATGTCCATGGTTAAATTTGTGCAAGCTTCTCATCAATGCTGTATCTCTTTCAATTTAAAGACCAAAGTTTGAACAGTGTTATGTTTTCTCCCATGGGTCCGAAATGTAACAGTCATTATTTCGTGAAGTCATATATTGAATGACGTCGCTGTTTTGCATGTTACATCACAGACGTCAAGCTGTCATATTTCCGTCATATGAAATGCAACCTTGAAAAACGATCGGCAGCAAGTGGGTTAAGGAGCACCTGAGATCACACGCAGTTATTGATGGGGTTATTCTTTAGGTAATAATGTGTTCTATTGTTAGTTGGTCTTTTTTTTCTATTTAGCCATGGCATTGTCAGTTTATTTAAGAATAATGAGTTTGAAGTCTTTCCCCTTCATGTGCTATGGATTTGAATACAGCAAATCAGAATAAACCTGTTACAAGCCTAATAAAAAAATTTGGTATGATTGCCAACAAGAGACCAAAATGACACAGAATCTAATAATTATAGGTATCTGTAAGGTCTTCAACAATGAACAAACCCATGCTGCATAGTCAGCTATATAAGGCCCCTAAATGACTATGTTAAACAATTAAACGAGAAAACTAACAGCTTTATTTATATTTTTAACAAGAGTGCACACACTGAAATGTCTCGCCTTCTTTACTAATCCTTGATACTATCTTGATAGACCTAAATAATAAAGCTTTATTACAACTGTCACATAAACTCAACATTAACCAAGAAAATGAAACATTGATCAATGAACAATTGAAATGAGGTCAAGGTCAGATGAACCATGCCAGGCAGACATGTACAGCTTACAATTATTTAATATTACAAATATATATGACTTATTGTTTATAAATAAAGAAAAAGAGACCAAAACACAAACACTTAAAACTTAGCAATGGACCGTGGAGATGAGGTCAAGTTCAAATAAAACCTGCGTAACCGACATATAGATCATAAAATATTTCCATACACCAAATATAGTTGACCTAATGCATAAAGTATTAAAAAAATAGACCAAAACTAAAAAACTTAACTTTGACCACTGAACCATGAAAATGAGGTCAAGGTCAGATAACACCTGTCAGCTAGACATGTACACCTTTCAATCATTCCATACACCAATTATAGTAGACCTATTGCATATAGTATTAGAAAAACAGACCAAAACACAAAAACTTAACTATAACCACTGAACCATGAAAATGAGGTCAAGGTCAGATGACACCTGCCAGTTGGACATGTACACCTAACAGTTCTTCCATGCACTGAATATACTAGACCTATTGCTTATAGTATCTGAGATATGGACTTGACCACCAAAACTTAACCTTGTTCACTGATCCATGAAATAAGGTCGAGGTCAAGTGAAAACTGTCTGACAGATATGAGGACCTTGCAAGGTACGCACATACCAAATATAGTTATCCAATTACTTATAATACGAGAGAAATTAACATTACAAAAAATCTTAACTTTTTTTCAAGTAGTCACTGAACCATGAAAATGAGGTCAAGGACATTGGACATGTAACTGACAGAAAGTTCGTAACATGATGCATCTATATACAAAGTATGAAGCATCCAGGTCTTCTACCTTCTAAAAGGTATATGCAGTAGTTGCTATATCATGATTATTGGTTTTGTTGTGTACGTAAATCTGAATGTTGGTTTTCTAATTTGAATGATTTTACATTTTTCAAGTTTTGCTCATTGTTTAAGGCCATCAGGTGTCTCATAGTTGCTACCATAGATCGTTTCAATAGTTATTTCATCGGATATCATACCACATCTCCTCATAAAGGGAACTTTCTTCCATTAAATTAAACCAAGTTTCATACAAGAGGCTGTCAGAGGGACAGCAAACCAGATTTATTGACGGTGAAGGTGAAAATCGTCAATATCAAATTTGACATCCATTTTTTCATCTGTCAGTAACAACATTTTAAAATATAAAAAGCTTTGGTTGAACAGTTCATGAGTAAATGCAACAACATGACTGGAAACACAACTTAACCATCTATTAAGAACCATAACTCCTTAATAGAAAAAGTGAAAATCGCCATTATTGAACTTGACCTCAATTTAATCATCAGTAATAGCAATAAAAAGGCAGCATATTTAAATTTAAACTGAGTAGTGTTCTTATTTTATGTACAAATAAGGAATGTTCATAATTTCATAAATTTGGTATTCTTGGCATCATTGGATTCTGTTCATAAATAATAACATAGACAAAGACTCATTGATGCTATTGTTTATTATACATTATGTTAATGTTGATATAAATATGAAATAGTCATCTTTTTTTTTCTTCCTTCACATATTTTAATTGTTGTCAATTTTACAATCAACTATTCCATGTATAGGTGAAGAATAAATACATATTCAATATAAACATTTTGTACATACCAACACAATCTTGGTAATTATCAACATTAATTACAATGAATAATCCCCGACTATAAACATGATAAATCCGTCATAAGACAGAAAAGAAGGAAAGAAGAAAAAAGCCAAAAGTTCAACTTCAATAATGCACAGCAGTTTTGTTTTTACTTTACAATCTCCAAAATAAACTTTATGCTCCTCAATGCAATATGTTTTTTTAAATTTGTTTCACAATAGATAGACACAAAATTAAATTTTGCAAACCTTGACTGTTGGGATTATTTTGAAGGAAATTGAAAATTTACGTTTTATTAACCACCATATTCATGTTATTCACAGACAAATGCAATCTGGATCAATATTTATGGGTAATCTCCCTTTTATCTTTATAAACCTGTTTTAAGGAAAAATAATCCCTTACACATTTTTTCACAATATATAAAAATATATTGTAACAATCTATTCAAGAGCCTACAAAATATACAAATTGAAATCTTTTTTTATTTTTAAAAAGATTGAAACATATTCTATGAAATATACACATGATCATGATGATATATATATATACAAAAATTAAATTAAGGAAAAAGTCAATGCATAATTTGATATCACAGTCAACACAATTATAAGTGAGTTCAATGTTAGTCAACAAACAGGCTATTTGTACTTTTCTATAAAGAGTTTTCACGGTTATATACCATAAAGAATTCAGCTTGGCACAATGTCATCAAGCAAGTCAAGTATCCATTCTTCAATTTTAGGACTTTAAATTTAGTACATAGATGTATCCATTTAATTCAGATGTAACTAGTGGGTCGCTGAGAGTGTGCAATGGAATAATAAATTCTGAAGCAGTGAATCCTTGACCTTTCCAAAGTCCACTTTCCAATGAACAATTTTGTAAACAATGTACAACTGCCCAATAACGAGATTGTTCACTAGGGAAATTATGTTCTATTAGGAATGCAATCCTTCCAATGCAAACTTTGTTCTGTTTGTTTAAAAATGACACAAATGATGAGTCCCTCTTGTTCATTTGAGATGAAACGCCATTATATCGCACATTATGGTGTAATGTTGATTTGTTACTAACTACCAGTGAATGAAATTTTTTGGCAAAGGATGGCATTGAGGAACTTAAAGTATTATCGAAATTCTTCATTTGTTCTTGTAAATAACATGGAATCTGAAATTCTTCAACTCTGCCAATGCTTGTAAAAACAGAATCTGTGGATATGGCATTACTCATCTTTTCACGAACAAAAGCTGCAGCATTTGAGATAGAATTTGTGTTACTGGTTGCTGGCATCATTTTCTGACTCAGCATCATGTACACACACCAATCATAAATCTGTAAAATATAAAGAAACAGTTTGTACCAGATTGTACTGTAAATTTGATCTACAAACAAAAAGGAGGTTATGAATTAAGTAATGTTAAATTCAATAATAAGCAAAAATTAATCCCTTACAAATTTAAAAATATAAACAACAAACAATAAAATTAAAATCTACTGACAGATATATATATTGTGAACTTAATTCAAGGGTCTTTTATTTAAAGTTATTCAGTTATGTTCAATGTCAGTAATAATTGAAATGTATTAAATGTGAAAGCACTTTTTTCCAACAATCATCAGCAGTCCTTTCATCATATATAAATTGTTGTTCCAACATGTATAAAATCTTCATTTTGGCCTGTTTCTGTTAAGGAAGGGAAATCCATACAATGATTCCTTCCTTAAAAGAAATACTTTTTAAATGCATTATTAATAATTTCAAAAAACTATACAAAGAAAGACAACTCCTTAAACATATAAGAGACAATTTGTTTACCTACACTAACTTGAAAATATTGAGAAAGTTTAATGATTGCATTAAAAATATTATTGATTTTTTGCTTAAATCCACATCTACATCCTTTGAACTCAGGTGTAAAGTTGTCTCATAAACAATCATACCACATCACTTCATATTTAAACTACAGATACAAGCAATAACCAAGAACTTTTATTTTTACATTTTCAAATAAGAAAAATAATTTTGAAAACTACACAGACAAGAAAAATTGCAATTACCACATATGTTTCCATTATGGTAGCCTCTTCGCCTCCTTTCTTTAATCCTTGTCTCGACATCCAACCATTTGCCCTTTCATATGGAAATAGCCATCTCCCATAAAGTGGTCCATTTTCTGCTATTCCATCCACTATATGATGCAAAAGGTGTGTAACCAGATTCTGAAAGAGTAAATGTTTATTACAGGATTATTATTTTCCCACACCATAATTATGATAATGATTCACATTCAAAATATAGTTCCCTCTACCCAAAACTGACTTTCAATACTTAGCAGGTTACAAAATAACTTTTGTAACGGTGTTGCAATAAAAAAATATCATGTGCTTTTGTATTGAAAACCTCCCAATATATACAATATACTAAGGCAGTTAAGTCAATGTTATGTAACGATAAATTGAAATATATGTGGCTCAGACATACTATTCACAACTAGATACAATATGAAGATATTCATCCGTCAATCATGTATTACATTTCTTTGTAAACGGTAGTAGATTGAATGATAAGAAATATATTCAAATATTTACATATTTCTTTATCATGTAAATACATGAAATATGTCACAATGTGTTAAGTATATTCCTTTTGTCATTCTAGCACTAGCCTATAGTTTTTAATTTCTGTGTCATTTTGTCTCTTGTGCAGAGTTGTCTCATTAGCAATTATACCACACCTTCTTTTTTGTATATCATGTATATAGCATGTCCAGATAATCATTTTGAAAAAATGATCACAAAACTAAGTACCTTTCGCCTGTTGCATTATGATAGTGTCAAGTTTGGAAAAGTCAGCTTTTCATTGCTTTTATTTTGGCTTGATATTGGAATATTGTTGAACTGAGTGGTTGATTTTTCTATTTATGAATATTCTTTAAACATAAAACGTGCAAATACAGTAAAAAAAAACAATGATGGAATATGTATGTTTATTAATATCACAAGTATCATTAATTTCACATAATACCTTATTTTATCATGTTTATTATGTATACAAAACAAGAATGTGTCCACAGATGGCCGATCGCACTATCATTTTCAATGTTCAGTGGACCGTGAAATTGGGGTAAGAACATGTGCAGAAAGTTTCAAGTTGATTAGACTTCAACTACATCAAAACCTACTTTGACCAAAAAATTTATCCTGAAGCTTGCACTATCATTTGTTATGTTCAGTGGTCCATGAAATTGGGGTCAAAAGTCTAATTTGGCATTAAAATTAGAAAAAATCATATCATAAGGAACATGTGTACTAAATTTTGAAGTTGATTGGACTTTAACTTAATAAAAAAATACCTTGACCAAATACTTTAACCTGAAGCGGGTTGAAGGGACGGAGGGACCCACAGATCAGAAAACATAAGGCTCCTCTGCTATCGTAGGTGGGGAATAAAAATGCTTACCTGCAGGCTAAGAGGGAAATCTCTTTCTAATAAGGCTAAGGCTGCATGGGTATCATCCTGAAGTTGTTTGATCTGGGATATCTCGAACTCTTGCTGAGTCATTCTGACAATTACTTCCAATACTGTAAATAAGGTTGTTTCCTGTCTCTTAGGCAGAAGTCCCTTTATGCACCATTGCAATGCGCCCGTTTTAACAAACTGCAATTAAAAAATAATAGTGATTACAAATTTGCTTCAAAAATTCTTTACCATGTTAACATGTAATGCATAGTGTCAGGTTGTATTTGAATATACTAGTATTTATATTAGAAGTAGCAACATAAAAATCCAAAATAAGATGCAAATATAAGATACATGTCCCAAGATCAAAAACCTTTTATAATTTACAGCCAATTTCATTGGGTGTGTAGCCAAAGGTAATGTCTTTTGTTTGCTATTTTGTTTTTGTTCTAATTAATAGTTTCATACTTTTCGATTTCATCATGTCTATGTCAAGTATACAGTATTTTGTTTACTCATTGTTGATGACCATTTGGTTGCCTAAATTTTATTGACATCAACGTTATTTAAACTTTAGAAAATTTGTGTATACATGTAGTTGTCTCATTGGCAATGCTACCATCATGACCATATTTCCATAGTTTCAGAACATGTACAATGTATGATGACACGACTGGTCTTTTGAAATATGTTAAATAAATATTTATACAATCCGGGGTACATGTACTACTTGTTCAAGTTATTTTCAATTACTTGAAGAAGCAATATTAATTTACTTATAAATATAAGTAAATTTGTAGGATACTTATACAAGTGAATTTTATTTACTTGTATAGGTAAAACAAATATTGGCTGAGTTATGTCCCTTAGACATTCAGATTTTTTACTTGTGGAAGTAAAAAAGTAATCTTATCTTCTTTAATTGAATTCTTATGATTTCTTTGCTCAAATAGAATTTTAAACTATCTGCCCTCTACAGATGTCTTTACTAATCATTTATGTGTAATTTCATGGACAATGAAAATCCCATTTGTCTGTTATCTTCAGAACACTGCTCATTTACAAGCCCCCCCCCCCCCCCCCCCCCCCCCCCCCCCCCCCAAGGAGCAGTTTTTGATGGCCTTGAGCAAATACTTAAGATCTTTGACAATCTGTTTTTTGCGTAATCGATAATACATGAAAGTTCAAAATTGAGGACAAGCATCTTCAAAATAATTATAGCGTCGCGGGAATAATTATAGCATCGCGGGAATTATTATAGCATCACGGTGCAAAAATATAGCGTTGCGGTACCGCGACGCTAAAACGGCCTGGGGAGAACACTGGAACTAATGAGATGAAACATTGAACTTTAATAAAAAAACAAAAAGGGGGCAAACCTGGTAAAAATCATTAAAGGCATGATTTTACATCTCAAAACTTGAATAATTTTGTGGGATTGCAAGAAAAATTTACTTATACTTGAAAGTTTTTGAAAAAATAAGGGGAGATTATTCAAATATTATTTATTTACTTATGTGTGTATATTTTTTTTTACTTATTCAAGTAAATAAAAATAACTTATGTGTGTATATTTTTTTTTACTTCTTCAAGTAAATAAAAATAACTTGTACAAGCAGTACCCCTGACTGTTATATGAGATCAAATTTAACATAACATTTATTTTTAATCTGTACATACCTGTAATTTTGAATTCATAGTCCGTAATGTCCATGGTTTTGTAAAATGGAGCCCTGGAGAGATTTCTACACCAGCTGGATATTTGATTGCTGTTGCACGTCTGTCTGCTTCCTTCACAGAATCAGTTGATAGAGTCCAGGGTGCTGGTGGAAGAGTCTCACTACTCATAGTTTTTCTTTTCTTTGATGGTGGTTCAATTGCAACCTGCTCAGCTGCTGTCTCTTGTGGCCATGTCTGTGGAAACCGCTGGTGATGTTTTTCTCAGAGACGCACTTTTTTGGTGTCAGATTTCCCAACCAGCAGGTCCATTACATGGCTTATGAAATCTGCTATGGTATGCATTCCGTCTGGTTGCATCTGCTGGTTTCTGTCATGATAGGGTAACTTCATAATACTGTACTTTCCTTTCAGTCCAGTCGCCTTCTGAAAATTATTCTGTTGATTTCGGTTTGGTTTATTGTCAAATATTTCTCTCAAATGACGTTCTTCTTCATTGGTGTATGTGACTGGCTGCTTTTTCAGTTCCACTGATCCATTTGAGAAGCGGTTACTACTACGCAAAGGATGGTTTTCAGGAAGAAACTGTCTATTTGACAAATGAATAGTCTTACTTAGATGTTTGCAATAAATACCAGTTTCCTTGCAATAGCCACATGATCTCAAACCACTATGCCCACTTATATGTAACAGTTTTGAATACGCAGGAATGTCACATAAAAATTGCAAAAGGGCAACTTTCACTTTTACTGGTGCTTTTTGGTAGCTGTTGTATGTAGGGAATTCTGATAATTTAAGTATTTCATCAACCAGCAAATCTATGTAAGGTTCCAGTGACTTTGGTTCCGATCCATTTCTACCACTTGGTATTATCCCTACTAAAAGCATTGGACCAAGAAGTTGACGGATTTGAACAGGTAAGTTTATCCATGTTAACAAGAGTGGCCACATAGACTTTTGTGTTGATAAATGTTTATTTGGGTTCACCCCATCTGTAAAGAGTGCTAGTGGTACAGTTTGTTGTTCCTCATGATCACCAAATACACCTTGGTCTGTATACCAGTTTTTGTAGACATTGCTATCTGTAAAGTCACATAACTTTCCATTTGAATACACTTTATTCGCGTAAAGAAGTTTACACAGATTTGACGTACCAAACCATCTGTTTAGTCTCGGTGCAATTGGCATATAATGAAAAACTTTCTGACTGGAATTTTTTACTTTGCGTGGTTCTTGACAGATAGGACAAGAAGCTAAGTCACTATAATTTCCATTGTCACACGACCTGAACAAAATGCAGTCATTAATGCAGGCATCATACTTTTGTAACGGCATTAATAATGGCTTTATCAAGCTTTTAGCTTCTTTAAATGTTGGAGGCAAAGAATTGGGTTGTGGCAAATGAGACTTCTCTGTCTGGAGAGCATTTGACATAGCTGACTTCGACATTCCATTGTTTGTTGAAAATACATAAAAATGCTGAAATACTGCCTCTAGTAATGTAACACTGGAACTTGCATATAATTTCTGGCTAAAGTTTTCCTTGAGATGGAGATTTTCATCAAATAATATATCTGGTATGATCTGGCTTTCATCAAACTTAAAAACCTTCTGCTTGTGTGCGTGGTAAGTCTTTATATTGACATTTGATCCTCTGCATAACATACAAAAGCACTGCTTGTAACATGAACCTGAAAGAAAAACAATATTTATCAGGAATAGTCAACCTAAAATATATCTGAATATTCATGGTCTGATTATCAGAACAGACGAACATGTTTCATACTTTAAATACTTGTTGATTCATTCATTTGTACTAAATAAAATTTATAAATGTATGTCCCATTAGCACATTATCTACACTTACTATAGTCCTTTTTCCTGTTGGCATATTTGCAAACCCAGTTTTTTTTTAATATGTTGTTGTGTTGTGTTACTGTCTATATTCATTTCAATTGCGACATGTTTTCATTTATTCTATGACAAACAACCTGTGCTTTGCTCATTGTTGGAGGACGTACAGTGACCTATAGTTGTTAATGTCTATGTCATTTTGGTCTTTTGTGGATAGTTGTCTCATTGGCAATCATACCACATCTTCTTTTTTATATGTGTATATACATGTACATGATATACATGTACATTAACAGATCTAGATGAAAGAAGATTTTTATACATACAATAGGAAATTATGTAGATGCAATATTATTCATATACATGTGTAACCTTGGATTTAGGGATTGAAAAAAAAAATTACAAATTATAAGCAATTAAGGGGAGATTATTCAAACCTTAAAGAAAAATTTAACCTAAAAAAATTACTATATATATACCGTGTACATGTATATAAGTATATTTACTTCACCAAGTGAATACAACATTTAAATCACTAGTACAAGTAGTACCCTTCACTGCTGGTTGAATTTAGTTTTCTACTTTTCATATTTTTAAGTTACACTATTTCACTTCTCATGGACAAGTCACAGAACAAAAGTCAGTTTTATGATAAGTTTTAAAATATTTTTTGTTTTTTTTCTAGACCTCTAATTATTTATATGCCATGCCAGCTTTAATAAATATCAAAAAAATTGTTATGAAAACAAAATATCAAAGAGGCATATTCCCTAAACATGCTAAATGGCTTCATTGCATGTGCCTAGAAATAAATCATTAACATGATTAAATTTAATAAATTCTCATTTAACAGAATCAGAATCAGAATAATCTATTATAGTGTCACATACCAATATAAAACACAATGAATACATATAATTACATAATATGCAATTAAAAATTATTAAATATTACAATTAAAATATTGGTACCCAGCCAAATTACTGACTTATGAGACACTTTAAAAATATCACACATATTATAAAACAATTAAAACTAATGTACTAAAATATTACTATACACAATACCTTATGAAATGTATGAACAATATCTTAAACTTAAAATGGAATTCATGTAAACACAAGAAAATAATTCAAAATCTTTTTAGAACAACTATTTTATATAAAATTATATTTTATTTTATAGATCCTTATCTTAATATACACATCAAGTTAAATTCTACAGAATGATTTTATTCTCAGTAATCATAAATAAAGGTACAGTTCAATAAGTCCAGTTTTCATCTAGTTATAATTTTAATAAATTACAGCCCCAAGCTTATACACAGTTAAGATAACATCCTGTTATATCAGAGTCCTGTGTATTTCCTTTTCAAATTTCACTGCATGACATGATAATTCATCATGTCCATGTTCAATTGATTACACAAGATAAAAACTTAAACTGTGGATCAAAAGCATTAGGTTAAAAAAAGAAAAAATACTTTTTCATAGATGTCTTTTCTAGAATTTAAAAAAAATGGCAATAGACTTAAAATTATAACAAAATGGCTAAACTGGCCAAAGCTAAAAAATGCTTTCAGAATGATAACAAAGTGTCTTAGCTATACAGTATTCAAGCATTGTACACAGACTGTACATATGAAGAATCACTGACTTTGTCAAATGATTTTTTTAACAAGACCTGAAGTACATGAACTAATTTGATCCTAGAATAATTTTGAGCTCTGGGAAATTGATAAAAATATATATTTATGTTACTTTCATAGCAATTACTATTCAAAAGATATATACATGCATTCAGTTATAAAAAAAAGTTCAGCAACACCTATTTCTAAATCAAATGGTAGCTCCTTAAGGGACCCCAATATTATAAATGTACTCAATTCGAACAGGAATAAAACCAACGACCTAATATATAAATATATACAAACAGGCCAAATTATTAATTTCTACAGTCAGATGGTCAGGCTGATGCAGGGGGAATTGTTTTCTTATATAATTATTAGAACGTAAATCACTTGTGGAAATGATTTAAAATCACTTTTGCAAATGATTTAAAAACACTTGTGCAAATGATTGAAAATCACTTAAGCAAATGATTTAAAATCACTGCACAGAGTGAATTAAAATTGGTGTTTATTTCTGATACCAGCAGTATTTTCAATTACTTTCTAGATGGTGAAAAACAGATATAAATTTTTTTTTAATTCAAATTTAAAAAAAATAACTTTATATTTATCAATCATTTCAAATGTTTGTAAATCGTATAATTTCGGAGGGCTGAAACAAAATGTGTGGATTACAATATTTGAATCTTGGTCAAAAAGAGGCTCTTGACTGCTGAATCTTGTTATTTTTTGCTTAAATCTTTCTTCAATGATTATTTTTGCTTTTCTATATATATTTATAATGAGTGGCTTAAAAATACCATTTAAATGTTCTTTAATGAATTGGTAGCCATGTTTGTTGATGGATCAAAACTTCAGTCACCTAAAAAGGGGGGATGAATCGAGTGACTTTAACTTACTGTTCCTTCAGAGTGATTTCAATAGAACACTGGTTAAGAAGTGATTTCTGATTGGAAACCCCTCCCCTGTTAGACATCCAATATCAGAATATTAATCTTTTTATTTAATGACCAGGACTAATCATTGATTCAACTCCATTGCAGGTTGTCAAATTTTGCAGATCTAGATCATTTCAATCTTTTTGTAGGAATATAACATATTTCAACAAATTCAAATTCAGATAACTTTTTTGTTGTAATCTGGTTCAGCAAGGGGTCCTGCTGTCTAGCACAAGATCATTTATGAAGGAAATCAGATCAAATCTATATTTTTATGCCCCACTTACGATAGTAGAGGGGCATTATGTTTTCTGGTCTGTGCATTTGTCCGTCTGTCTGTACCATGAATAAATGCATTGCATTTTTGTCAGGAACTACTTGCCAAAGATTTCAAAATTTGGTGTTAGGATTTATATAAGTCAGCTACTTGTATACCCAGTGATGTGTTTTCCAAATTCATCATTATGAATTCAGGGAAAGAAGAAGTCATTATCATCACTGTAAAAGTGTTTGGATTTGTTGGTATATATCACCATTACCACTGACAAGGTCAATTGGCTATAAATACCTTGTGTGCTATAAATGGTAAGGAACACGTGTACTAAGTTTTAAGTTGATTAGACTTCAGCTTCATCAAAAACTACCTTGACCAAAAACTTTAACCTGAAGTGGGATGAACGGATGCAAAGACGAATGGAGGAACAGACGGACTGACGGATGGACAGACAGAGGTAAAACAGTTTACCCCCCCTCCAAGTTTTTAAAGCAAGATTCAACGCTATAGCTAGGGTTTAGAGTAATAAAAATCACTTGTAATCGTAATGGTTTAATCATTGCACAGTATGTGACCTTCATTATGGTCAAATCCTATGTTTTTGTACTGCTATGCATGCTTTTTCAATAAAAGTTTGACATCACAATGCATTTTTTATAGTTAGGAAAACCCATGCATGAGACCAGTATAAATAATAATGAAAATCACTTGTATAAATTATTTCAAATCATTGCATAAAAAAAATATAAATCACTTGAACAAATGATTTTAAATCATCGCAGAGTGATTTACATGAATTAATATAAATCACTTGTACAGCTGATTTCAAATAACTGCACAGTGATTTTCAGTAATAGTTATGGTCAGATCATATGTTAACAGTTTTCTTACTTATGAATTCGTACAATGCATGCTTTTGCTATGGAAATTGTGATGTCAAAATACATTCATTAAAAATAGTAAGAAAACCCATAAGACCAGGATAAATAATAGTGTTAATCACTTGTACAAATGATTTTAAATCACTGTACAGAGTGATTTCTGTGATGGTACAAATGATCTTGCTGCACAGTGATTTTTAATAATTTGATATAACATGCATAAATCAGGATGTTAGATCAATAAAAACAAAAATGCAGACTCCCATTGATGTACAAGATCGTCAACAACAAAGAAGTGTACCTCCTATTAAACCAACTAGAGTATCTAGCAGGGGTGGATCTAGCCATTTTAAATTGGGGATCCAACTATGTCCCCATTCAAATGCATTGATTGGCCAAAAAGGGGGGGTCCCATCCCCGGAGGTTGCCACAGCACAGTCATCAGTGGAAGATCCAGAACTTTCATAAAGGGGGGGTCTCCAGTCATGCGTCAGTGATCCCCTATATAATCAACCAAATTTTTCCCACAAATCATTTGCAAATCAGGCCCTCCCCTGGATCCACCTATGGTCATTTGAAACATTCAAAACACAAATAACCAATCTCACAAAATATAAATGAACATTTGTTTTTATCCTGTATTAACCAAACAGAACCAAGTTGCCAGTATATATAGAAAGTTGAATGTGGACAGTATACACAGAAAAACATGTAAATTATTTGTTTACCATCTTTGATAAAAGAACATTATCTTGGCATGTAAGTTGTTATGGAGTTTCTTCATAAAGATCTGCTTTATTAAGTCTGAATTTATCAAATAAATATTTAATATTTTTGTTTGCAGTGTGAAGAAATTATGAAATTATAATAAATCAAGAAGGCACACAATGATTTCATATTTATATTATTGTGCCAAAAATTTCTGACATTCTGATTTACATGATTTTGTTTAAAACTTTTTAAGTCATCCGGAGTTATTCCCCTTTAAGTTAATTTCATTCCCAAAAATCACTTGCTGAAATGATCTTTTGTATCTGAATAAAAATATCACTCATTGAAGTGATTTAAAATCTTCAGAAGGTCCAATTTTCAAACCACGCAAGTACTTATATTTCTATCGAGAGTACATATTTTTTTCAACGTCAAAATGTAGTTTAAATGTTGAAGTTTATTGGAAAAATATTCACAGTACCAGCAAAAATCTTATAAAATCTCCAGACTATAAATATTTCAAGGCTATTTTTAGTCATTTTCAAGTAATTTTTGCAAATTCCTTTATTTTGTCAATGTTTACAGTGTTTCCCACCATATCTTTCGCAGCGACATTAAGGTGATTTTCCCGCAAAACCGAATAAAAAAATAGTGCAGGAGTTATTTCCCCTATCTGGATCAAAATGTTTAATGGCGGGCGACTTTTGACGTTGCAGACACAGTACTAAATGTAGCAATAGGTAAGCTACGCGTATCGCATAAATGATGAACTATATCTCATATGGTGTCTTTTTTCATATTATAATGTATTTTCACACCAAATAATGGAAATAATTTGAGTGAAAGCTGTATTTATCAAAAGAAAGATCGCAAGCGGAGTTTAAGCTCCGCCCACTTTTTACCTTATTTGGAAATTCAATGTAGTCGTGAAGCTTGCAGTTTGCAAGTCTGTTAATTGAAGATAATTGAAGCAGCCGTGCACTTGTCAGTTGAGATTAAAACGACCTGGTTGAAGAAACTGATGAGAACAAATGGAAAATTTATTCAATATGATCCATTGTTAGGGCAACACATGATTTAGAAGGATAATCATGGTGTAATTTATCGCTTTCAGGTATTATAATCTAGAGATATACTAAAATTATGCAGACGGCATGAATGGCTTAATTGTGCATCGGATAGATCAGATATACATTTAACCACGTGTTGCAATATTTAATTTCAACCATGGCCAGTATCTATCATTTTTATACGAAAGACACCGAAACACAGGGGTTCTTCTTCACAGGTGTTTGTTAATTAATCCTATGCCATGGTCCACACAAATTATGAACGTTCATCTTGTGTCAGATAATTTAGGAAAATGAAGAAATAAAATAAAAAACATGTGCCTGTGCCTCTTGTCGCCTTTTTAATAGTAATATGCATTAACTATTATTAAGGGCAAATACATGTATTTCAATTGCATGATGCCACAGGGGCGGATCCAGCCATTTTATAAAGGAGGGGTTCCCAACCCAGGACAAAGGGGGGTTCCAACCCTTGTATCCGCCAATGTGCCATCAGTTATGTATACATTGTACTTATTTACATAATGCCATTCGTCCAAAGTAAAAAAAATATTCCTGCAGGACACATCAAATAAAAAACTTATTTGCCGGGGCTAATTATTCTTCATCAAAACTACTCCAAATAAATATGACGTGTTGAAAGGCTATTATATTTTTTTACTTTCGAAGTAAGGCGTCAAAGAAAAAAGAGAAAATAGCCTTTCAAGATCGAAAGTAAGGCGTCAAAGAAAAAAAAATAAACTAGCATTTCAAGACGTCATAATTATTTGGACTACATCAAAACCACCTTTAAATAATTATTTCAATTCATCAACAAACATTTTTGTGTTGGTCTGTAATTGGTAATAGTTCAAATAATTAAGACGTCTGGCAAGACTATTTTTATTTTTTATCTGAGACAGCCAGTAGGAATTAAGCTTAAGGCGTCCAAGAAAAAAAATTAAATAGCCTTGCCAGACATCATAATTATTTGGACTAGGTTTGTAATTTAGCAGTTCATGTTCAGATATAATTGTAACCTCTTAGAAGGCTACATGCATGAAGCTATTTCATGTTTCGCGGGAAGGCTCAAAGCTAAAATAAAATAGCCTTGCAAGATGTCTTAATTTTTTAGACTAAGAATAGACCAATTTGCTATTATTATTGTGTGCAATATAGATAAAGACTGAGAAAGCATTGTCCACTTGAATGTTTCGTACATGTACATGTATCTAATATGGCGCTGTATCTTGTAATTATTTGGAATAGAGGGAAGAACATTTTACACCGGAGTTGAATTTCTTTAATATACATATAAATACCATTGATTTCATCATATGTCTAATATAATTCATTATCACAAACTCTATTGTCTGACATTCTTTGTATTTCACAAGTCTAAATATATCAGTGATTTTCCTAATCTTTATCAAATGGGACCTGGAGTGCCCTGGAAACTTAAATTTATGCTAATAAAAGGAACCCTGAACACGTAATCTGGAGCTCTACCACATACATGTATGATGTACACTTGATCCCCCTCTCCCAAAACAGACCCAGGGCGAACAGACCGGATAGGCGGATACCCCCAAGGCAAAAACTCTACTCCCACCATTTAATCAATGTGAAGTCCATATTATAGTGTCTTTTGCTTAAAGTGCTGTTGGTATTGTCATGATTGTTCAACTTAAATTTTAGGGTCAATTTTGTGCAACATTAATTATTTTCCTTTTTTTTTTACCTAAAATTGAGAATTGAAATAGGAAATGTGTCAAAGAGACAGCAACCCAACCATAGAACAGACAATAGCAGAAGGTCAACAACTTGTTTTCGTGTTTAGACGTTTTATCTTTCTATGTTTCGTGTTTGGTACGATGTGTGCTTCATATTTCCCCTTATTTCATTATTTATTTTCCCTGTTTCCTGTCATACTCTTTAATTTCTCGTGCTTGTCAAAAAAAGTTTTATATATCTATTTAATATTTATTATGGTCCATGTACATGATGTATTGTTATATACCTAAATTTTTTATAAATAAGTGTTGCTACATGTAGTTCATAGTCTGGTATCTGTATCATTCTGGAACTGGAAAGGGTTATTCCGTATCCAGCATGATTTTAACTCTCTCTCTTTTCTTGGCAATGTGGGTAGCAGTTGTTATTTTATATTGAGAGCAAAATATTAGAACAAAAGCTATATTATTTGTGTTTATTTGTGTCCTTTGAATTAAAAAGTCCCCAATGGATACAAAAAAGAACTTGTGTGGTTATACATTGTGAGGACCTTCAAATTACTATAAATAGATATCAATCTTTAAAATTAGATGCAATTCAAGAAGATTTAAAAGTGACAGCAAAGTCTTTATGTCCATTAAAAATGACTGCAGCCAGCTTGTTATTTTCTGTGAAACAATGTACCGGTATGTTTCTGCTTTTTTTCCCCTAGTGTTTCCATGTTTTATAAACACAAAAGTCCAAATAATATTATTATTTCTTAAAAGGCTTTGTTGAGATTAACTGGAATGCCTTCCTCATGTTCCCATCTATGAGTCATATTAGTCTAATGTTATTGCATGTACATGATGTATTGCTTCTTTCAATTTTTTTGCTGCAATTCCTTTCTAATAATGGATTTTGCCATTCATAGTATGAAAGTTATTATTACATGTATTAGGCAAACGCAATATAGGTCTGTTTAAGGTTACATACATCAAATAAATAGGGTAGGTAGGTCGGTATTTCCATTTTATTTTATTTTTTCATTTTAATTTTTTGGCATAATTTTAGAGTCATGCGGTTTTATCTTGTCATGGGCCGAGTTCACCTGTATTTTTAAAGATTGAATTATTTCCCTTTGTTATTGGTTGGAAAAAATGGTGGCAAAAGTTTATTTCATCACACGAGTTGCGAAATTTCCTTAAAACAGCTGCCATATTTATGATTGTGAACATTAGGATGTATCAGGCAATTGACTTATATTATTGGCAACGCTACAAAAATGTAAATGCACTTTTGACTCGAGTTCAGTTTATTTTTCACTTTACGACGGAAATAAAATGACTATTTAAAGGGTCGGTGCTCAAAAATAGGGTAGGTCAGGTAACCGTAAACAGACATATTTTTTTGGCCTTAGGAAAGACTAAAAGAAGCAATAATCTGAGGCTAATTATTATGTAGTTTGCTCATCACGACTGCCTACTTTGACATATTATTTTTATATAAAAGATAATTATTATCAGTATTAAAATTGAATAGTCACTGCATGCATTTTCCCTCTAAAAAATAGAGTACATGTATGACATCAAATATCTAAACTGTGTCCCTGTTCAGTGTTGGTTAGAATTAAATCCATTACTCAAAGCTAAATCCCCAGTAAACAGAATCGAACTATAATGGTATTTGTAAAATTTTCTTTGTGAAACCACATGACCAAGAGGCAGAAAAAAGCCCCACTTGTAAGAAAGCTGTGTATTCTGTTACAACAGACAACTGTGTGCAAGCATGAAAGTATGCAAATCATAATTTTTTAAACTAAACAGCTGTTTAGAAACGGTCAAACCGATAGATGAGAGGGGAGGGTCTCATATTCTTATTGCTGTGAATGTAAGTCTACCTCAATCTACTGATGATACAAAAAATAACAACACATACATGTGCAAGTGTTTTTCATGACACTTAGCTGATATTGTAACATAAGCTCCCTTATGCTCATGATTTTTATTTATTTTAGATTTACTTATTCTAGTTATCAGGATTTTATCTTTTTATATACCAAAACTTTTAATCTTTAAAAAAGTGCGGGTACAATTGCAAATGTATACTGTTTCTATTTCTATCTATACATCTTTTAAACAGCCAGATTTTTTAATAGAGAGTCAGGGACGGATCCAGCCATTTTAAAAAGGGGGGGTTCCAACTTTATGTCCCCATTCAAATGCATTGATCGGCCCAAAAAAAGGGGGTTCCAACCCCCGGAACAGCCCCCCCCCCCCCCCTCTTGGATCGCACTCATACATTTTGTACCACATCTTCCTATACATCTTTATCTAAACAGACTGACTATATTAAAGTCAGTCTGTCTGTCTGTTCCATGATTTTTTTTCGTCCATCTTTCTCAGGAAAATAACAAGGATTTCTAAAATTTGCTTTCAGGGTTTATATGAGTCAGCTATACCTTGTGATGCTTTTTCATATTCATCACTCAACAACTTCCTGTGTACCTTAAAATTCTTAAAGTTTATGGGGGTATCATAAGTGATCAGTAGCTCACAGATTCACTTGTTTGTTTCAGATTATTTTATATTTTTTGTTGTGGGAGGGTGCTGACTATTTTGAGCAGTGCTCTCAGCACTTCTAGTTAATCATAAAAGTTACATTGAGACGAGCAAACATTAGCAACATGCGTATCATGGGTTTATTTAATTTGCATTATAAACAAACTTGTGTGGAAAAAGTAATTTCTTTATTTTAAAAAATATATGATTCATTATCATTATTATACACAGATACATGTTACATGTATACACAGGTTCATACTATTTTTGACATATAGCTCTGTAACAGTTTCAGTACTTCATTTGTTTGTAAATGTACTTATACATCTTTGGATTTAAATGTTTGGCTTTGATGAGTGTTCCTGATAAAGGTAAATCCAGAAAAGCACTTTGGACGCATGAAATTATTAAACGTGTTGTTATCAATTTTTCATGCTCCTTATTTTAAAACTAAAGTATATTATTACAATCTTTTTTTTTAGGTCGCCTGAGAATTACAGGACTGAGGTTACAGTATGCCATTCAAGCTTTGATGAAATATAAAGTAATGGTTTGAATTTGGGATCTTTATTATAGACAGGTAAATTGTTTATCCTGCAATTATCAAACTATTGTACAATGAGACGACTCTCCTCAAAAGTCCAAGTGAAACAGAAATTAAAAACTATAGGTCACCATTTAGGCATTATGGCCTTCAACAATGAGAAAAACACACAAAAGGCCCCAAATTATAAATGTTAATAAACATGTTGAAGGAAAAAACTAATGGCATAATTTATGTGGACAAAAAAAATGAATGAACAAACAAACAGCAACAAACAACAAGTGCTTAATTACAGACACAAACATACAGAATGTGGCGGGGTTAAAGTTGAGTGTTTAACGGTTAAATATGTTAGCAAGCCAGGCTTTTCTTCCCGTTCTTATAATACATGTACGTGCAAATAAATTTCTGTTTTCTTACATCGTGAGAAGATTGTATGATGTAAATTTAGAACTTTATACATGTTATATGGCAATGATTTTAAAAGGCAACTTTGAATACAAAATGTATCTCATTTTTATAAGAACTGACGTTCTGAAATCTATACATGCATGACACAAAAGTAACTGTACAAGTATGTAGATATTTTCTGAAATAGCAATTATAAATATCACAATTTTCCATTCTCCAAGAATTGCAATACAATAAGTAATGTACCCAATATAAATCAAAAATGAAGTGTCTGTACCAGCAATAATATTTATTAACACAGACATGACAGATACACCTATAATAATATACTGAACTTGCTAGCTAAAATTTCTTGTGGATTACTGATATTGATCATGTTGATATTGAAGTATTCCTGTCATTGTTCACATTTGGAAAAGGAGATATAAATACATAAATTTAAATATTTATTACATAGTGTGCTTTTTTTTAATTGTGTGTGGAACATTTATTTTTTGTTCAAATGTTGAATGAAGACATTTATATATACTACAGGTAAAACAAGGATGGGAATTATTTTGTTAGCATTTTAATTGTATTTTTTTGAAGAAGTATGTTTGCACTGACTTTTGATTACTTTTTTCATTTTGAAAATTTCATTTGATATATACATTGTACATGTATTATATTTGGATTTTTATATTTCAGGGATAAAGACCTTAGACCTGCAGTCAGACACCAGTTAAAAGTTACTTATAGGGCAAGGTTATATATCATGGCCATTATCATGATTATGGAAGATCTGATTAAAATTTTTTTAGAAAGCTACCAAATATGTCCGTGAAAAATAGAAAAAAGACAGCATTTCTACATAATGTACCGTACTAAGCAGAAGCATTGAATGTTTCAAGACCAAATGAATTGGAATTTAGTGTTTTGATGCTGAAAAAACGAGGAATATTAATTTTCATCATTATTGAAGTTGATTTTTTTTACCTTAGTTAAAATGAATTCCAAATATACATGATATCAGCAGTTCGGAGATTTGTGAATATTCTTAGAATAGGAGCTTCAAAAAGGATTTCAGTTAAAAAATTGTATTTCATGGATGTAAAAAATGTAATTTGTTGTCTCTTTCATGAAATATATAAAAAAATCAGCAATATCTAACCAAGACGAGTGAGAGATCTACAAATAGACATGCTATTCAGTTGAATTGAAACATGATAAAGAGGAATTTTGAAATATTCATTTATAAGACTTATATGAGTGTTTTGTTATTTTTATGGCGATTACAGGCAATTCAATATAAATATTAATCATACCAGTAAACCTACAGATATTTACATTTTCATGAGATATGTACATGTATGCATGCAATTCACTGATGCACCACTAATGGAGTTGCATGTACATGTAATAATAAAAGTAAGAATATGACATATGATTGCCAATGAATCAACTCTCCATCAGGGAACAAATAGTCCTATACATGTACATTTATGTATTGGCCACCAGAGAACAAGAAAATCATATTTTGTCATTATTTATATTTCAATCTCATTTCATAACACACAAGCTACAGGTTTACAAAAGGTTCAAAAGCATAATAAAGTGTTTTGATTGCAGTTGTTGGTCATATTGATGTTGGCCTTCAATTCTGAGCAAGACCTCTGTACAAGACTACAAGTGTAACAGCCACACAATGTTTGAACCAAAAAAAAATGGGTATTTTTCTTTGTTTGCATTTATATCATGTAGCTGCTATTTTGTACATACGCACATTTACATACATGTTCATGTGTATCTAACTTTTAGGTACATGTATACTTGGAAATCGGAATTATATTATATTTGTCCTGTCCCCTATATCATGATTCATTTATTTGATTACCACATTACAATGTATACATGTATGGCAATGAGAAAGCATTCCCAACACACAGACATAAATTACTTTCTTCTTATTTTAAATTTGTATCATATTTATGTACATAGTACAGACTGTACAGCTAGAATTTGATACAAAAATAAGATGATGTGGTATAATTGCCAATGAAGTTTTGATTAACAATTACAATTAAGTTGTGTTACTTTTGTGATTGGGTCAGGTAAAGATTTACCCATGATTTTTGGTAGGCAGTAGTTTTATAAGCGTTTACATGTACATACATTTACATTTTTACTTTCCTATACTGACTTTTTTGTCCTGTCCCCTATATCATGATTCATTCATCTGAAACTTTTGGATTTTGTATATGTAAAACAATTTATTAAGTTTGTTATTAATGTATTTTTATATATACTACCTACCTAGTCCTTATTATGCCGTGGGCACATAGGGCAAGGTTATATATACTGGTACATAGAATTTCTTTTATTCTGACAGAAAAGTTGGCTCCAATCTCAGCAATGAAAACACGATTGATCATGTTGATTGTGCTGAATGTCACGTAAGCACTTGCAGCTATTTCTTGGCTGTCCATTTGTATTGGTGGCCACTTTGTACAGTAGGCAGGATTTTAATACAAAATGAGCGACATAAAAAAATAGGTCACTATTTCCAACGTCATGGTAAAAATGTATACTTTTAAAACTTTTAAAAATGTTAGAATAAGTAACATTTTGCTCCAAATGGCAATGAATGGGTTGAAAATGAATATTCTGTCAACAAAATACAGGAAATACAGGAAATAACAAGGGACATAAAAAAAAGCAAGCCATACAAAAATAACTAGCCTGACAACTGTTGAAAAATCAAACATTTAGAGGCAAAAAAAAATCACCCTGCATATGCCCCCCCATGAGACTAAATTCAAAAAGACCTCCCAATCATGATTAACAAATTGATACCAGTCACACTTGATTAACAGCAGATATTCAACAAGTAAAATATGAATATTTTTATGCAGGTAGGTTATTTTATTTAAATTTTAAAATTACCAATGACACACCGATCAAACAAAAAAATAATGAATTTCTGAATTCTTTATGAAAAGTAACTTTTTTCAGTAAAATGTTTATGGTTTACAATACACAAACACTAGAAGAGACATAGTAGGGTAATCTATTATTTCATATGAAATCGGAGCTATACAAGCACCCAGATGCCGAATTTGAACAAAAAAAAGGGGGAGGGCTGCGTGCGCCAACACTAATCGACGTTTGGAGTGCTACACATAAACAAACTAATGACCTGAATAATTCTGAATTTGTTTCCTTTAAATGATAAAGCAAGCAATAAGAGCATATTTGTTTATTCACTCAATTATATTATTACATAAAACGCCGGTGAAAACAAAATATACACATAGTTTTTCCGTCAGCCGATCCGACTATTACAGGGTCTTTCAAACGCTTTTTACTTGCATTTCATGGCGATTATGTTACTACACGTTAAATTAATTGAAAAGTGCAGGTACAAGAGCTATACCAACCCACTAGATTCTGGTATTGGTAGAAAGGCCACATTTCATATTTTTCAAAAAGTGCTGCTACTAGTTATATAGCGTTCGTGTAAAGGAAATTATACAACCCGAAGTGCCAAAAAGTCAATAAATCGATAAAATTCTCCATGTTTTATTGTTTTTTATTTACAAAACATCTAATAAAAAACTAGTAGCAGCACTTTCCAAGTAAAACAAGTTATGCCGATTACAGGGAGACCAAAATCAGGGTGATCCGATTTCATCTTCAACCTGCACTTTTGACTTTTTTGGAAAATGTCGTTACTTTCAGTTTGAAGTCACGTGACACTAGTGTATTTATATTTTTCTAAAAATAAAAGTTTGGAATGTAAATAAGAATAGACCCTTTTCCCTCCGTTTACTCCTTTGACGTGTATTTTGACTTTTAGACAGAGAAAAACATCTCTGAGTTCAATATGATGTTTCTTTTGTATAAAAATGGGAAATTTCTTGAAATGCCCTTAACATCGCTGCGTTGGAAAACCATGTAGTTTAGGAACAATCTCACAAAATTACAACGAGCTACAAATTGGGGGAAATTCAAATTTTCAAGTTTTTATACCTATAGCTATGTTTCTAAGCAAAAATAAAAAATCACTCAAATAAGTGATTTTAAAAATCACTTGTACAAGTAACTCCCCTGACTGAATAATATTAAACATCTACACACGTCAAAAACACATGTCTTAAGAGTCGCCTTTGATGACAATGTACATGTAAAAGTACCACTATTGAAGTAATATCTCAATACAGAAGATGTGGTCAACTGGTCTAAAGCCCTTGAAATGAAGCTAAGCAATTGGTGTTGTAGTGTATCAAAGGTGTGAGTTTGAAGTCCACTAAGGGACAGACAAAAATATGTCAGCATTTGTATCTTTGACAATTTGTGTATGTCTCATTGTTGTGAACTAATGGAAAATTTAACAAAATTTTTTTAACCCTAAATTAAATCTGCTTTTCTTTCCCATCAGGACATGCAAAAATTAAAAAAAAAAACATAAAGTACATGCTGCAATAACATGAATAATGTGAAGTTGCATGAGCCCAGTTTCTCTTGTGGTTGTAATTTATTTCCTGTTTAATAATCTGTCTTTATAAATTATGCATGTACATGTATCACTGCATAGACTTTATATAAATAAATCTTTGCATGAACATATCACTGATTCAGTTAATATATTTTTTTCTTTTTATTAAGTACACATTTGTTTATAACAGCTACATCACTGACATTAAACTGGGGTTGACTGACTCAGAGTTCTAATTAATTAGACATAAAAATAAGACAAAACTTTTATAAATAATATTGACTTGTCAGCCATCTTGGACATCCCCATCACAACATACACAAATTTTGAAAATGAGGCATCATCTAGTGATCATACAACCTCATTTAATACCTTATTTCTTCATTAAAAGTATCAAGAGATTATAAAAGAAATCAAAACAATACAAGATATAATAAGGATGCTTATTATTACCAATTACAGACATCAATGTAGATGATCTAATTAGCAAATAAAATATCAAAGGAATTTACTCACCACTGTTTTCTTTTCAAAGTCCATCATCAAAGACAAAGTTGATACAACAACACAAATTATAAAGTACTGTCTAAACATCACACTTTTATCATCACATATTGTCTACCTCACTTATTATTTCTTTTCAAATTCTTAATTAAACAAAATCAACTCAAATTACACTTTATGGTTTCAATCACACTAATCACATACTAACACTTCAAAATTTAAAACAATACATTTGAAATATATGCATAATTCTGATTGGTTAATGTTAATCTAATTTCATTGGACCACCAATCATATAATTTGTAACTGATCATTAACTTGAATGAGGCTTCCTGATTAAATTTTAATTAATTTACTCAAAATAGTTTCAAAAACAAATTGAAATAAAAATAAAATACTTTAGAAAAATACATATTCAACTACCAAATTTTACTATGAACACCACTTTCACCACCAACATGAGCAATCAGCAGGGTATGTGGACCCCTAACCAGTATGTGATGCCAAATAGTTATCAACCAACTTACACCAGACCAAATACCTCAATGGAGTGCCCAGTTAAAGACTGTTCCTGTGAGTGCTGCAAGAACTCACAGAGAGGTACACCTTGTGTTCGCCAATCCAATACCCTAAAGTCAGATGCATCATCCCAGACAGAAGGTGTGGACTTCCTAACACAAAAGCCATCAGACAGCAAGGTTTACTTCAAAAGAGGAACATTTCACCATACCCTTGTACAAGTAAGACAGGTTTTACTTTATAAACAGTATCCCTTCAGAAGGTAAAAAAAAAGTTAAAATTGAATTTATTTGTCCTATCTAAATAAACCATCTATAATTTGTTTAAGTGTCATTGAATATATATATATATAAGAGAAAGAATGTTAGTGTAGTGTCGCATTAACTTAAATGGTAATATTCATAAAAGTACAGTTAAGATTTGATGCCTTTAATTCTTAATACTTTATAAATTTTTTGGCTTAATGCAAGGAGACATTCTTTCCCCTATATTATTCTATTTCATGTTAATCACTTTAAAAAATGAATTCAGCATTAATGGAAACTATATACATTGGTCCCATGTATAGATCTTTACTTTTTAACATGTTTAAAAAGTCTATTCTAAGGCTGGATATTTGATCTCTGTTTGTATTATGAATTGTTGTATATATATATTGTCTGATCAAATATGTTACACTATAATAAATTAATTAATTATTTATTTTATTTTTATTTATTTTATATTATTTTATTTAATATTTCAATTTACATGCATTATTGACTGTTGTTACCTTACAACCTACCCATTAAATCATGTTAAATTTTTAATTGACAACCAGCTTAAATTTAGTATAATTCATCATCCTCATATATAATTAGTTTGTATATTATAAAAATGTCCATGCATTAAAAGTTTTTAAAAGAACAAATACCATTATTCATGATATTGTTTAAAACTCAAATAATTTTTAAAATGCTATCCCTGAACATGCTAAATGCAAGTTACAATTGTTTGAAATTCAACATTTCATCATTTTTTTTTCTTTTGTAGAGAAAAATCAGTGATGTTATTAGCAAGTATGAGTTAACCAGCAAAAAGAATCTGTTTTTTGGCAAAGCAGTTATTGAAGTCCTGACTTCTTTTCCTGGCCTGGAGTTCTCCACAGAAAACAGAGACAAAGTGTGTCAACGTGTTGCAAAGGCCATTAGATGGAAAAAGTTCTCAGTCAAAAGGTAAGTTTCCTTTTTAATGCCATAGTAATGCAAATTTTACTTCTGATGAAAGGGATTGCAAATTTCAAATTTTATTTATGTTCAAAAGCTGTGGAGTAAACATCAATGTCAGAGACAGCAAGCCAACAACACATGTTTTACATAAGGACATCTTACTTAAATAGTTTTACTTATAACAAACATGTGTTTATATCATATACATATATAATCAACTAAGTGTAATATCATCTGTCATTTGTTTGAGAAGTGCTGTATATATCATGTATAATATTGCCTCTTGCACGGCTGTCCACTCAATATTTTGTCTATTTACCATGTTTACAGTGAATTGTTTTAATAATTAAAAATAGTACTGATGGTGAGTTTAAAAACATTTTTTATTAAACAATGTCATAACCAGATGCTCCGCAGGGCGTAGCTTTATACGACCGCAGAGGTTGAACCCTGAACGGTTAGGGCAAGTATGGACACAACATTCAAGCTGGATTCAGCTCTAAATTTGGATTGTGATTAAATAGTTGACACAGCATAGGTTTCTGACACAGAATGAATGTGTTCTAATGAACTTAAAATTTTTGTTTCTCTTAGAGCAATTCACTATGCTGTTGAATATTAATCCTCTCAAAAAAATGTTTGAAGAAATTTTCTTTTTTATTTATGAAATTTCAAATGAGAAAAATTGAACCCAATTTTTTTAATCACATCCCCCTTTCCCTTATTCCAAAACTAATCTCAATTAAAATTTCTAATGGAGTTTGCAACAATAACTACTCATTTAAATACATCATAAAATATTAAGATGTAAAAAAACTGCTTGTTATCACTGAATGGTAAAGATTATTTTAATTTATCAGTTGGTAGTAAAAAGTGAATATACATTGTATATTGTATATAACAAAGATTTAAGTTGATTCTGGACAAAGAAAGATAACTCCAATTAAAAAAAAATCTTGCTATTGCACAATATTTTGCAATTAGATATTTCTTGCTTACTATTCTGGACAAAGAAAGATAACTCTAATTAATTTTTTTTTGATATTTCACAATATTGTGCAATTAGATATTTCTTGCCATTGCGCAATACTGTGCAATTGAAAAGACTTGCTATTGCACAATACTTAATATAATAATTTTAGATCCTGATTTGGACCAACTTGAAAACTGGGCCCATAATAAAAAATCTAAGTACATTTTTGAATTCAGCATATCAAAGAACTTCAAGATTTCAATTTTTGTTAAAATCAGACTAAGTTTAATTTTGGACCCTTTGGACTTTAGTGTAGACCAATTTGAAAACAGGACCAAAAATGAAGAATCTACATACACAGTTAGATTTGGTATATCAAAGAACCCCATTTATTCAATTTTTGATGAAATCAAACAAAGTTTAATTTTGGACCCCGATTTGGACCAACTTGAAAACTGGGCCAATAATCAAGAATCTAAGTACATTTTTAGATTCAGCATATCAAAGAACCTAACTGATTCATTTTTTGTCAAAATCAAACTAAGTTTAATTTTGGACCCTTTGGACCTTAATGTAGATCAATTTGAAAACGGGACCAAAAGTTAAGAATCTACATACACAGTCATGACAGTTAGATTCAGCATATCAAAGAACCCCAATTATTCAATTTTGATGAAATCAAACAAAAGTTTAATTTTGGACCCTTTGGGCCCCTTATTATGTTGGGACCAAAACTCCCAAAATCAAACCCAACCTTTCTTTTATGGTCATAAACCTTGTGTTTAAATTTCATAGATTTCTATTTACTTATACTAACGTTATGGTGCGAAAACCAAGAAAAATGCTTATTTGGGTCCCTTTTTGGCCCCTAATTCCTAAACTGTTGGGACCTTAACTCCCAAAATCAATACCAACCTTCCTTTTGTAGTCATTAACATTGTGTTTAAATTTTATTGATTTCTATTTACTTAAACTAATGTTATTGTGCGAAAACCAAGAATAATGCTTATTTGGGCCCTTTTTTGGCCCCGAATTCCTAAACTGTTGAGACCAAAACTCCCAAAATCAATCCCAACCGTTCTTTTGTGGTCATAAACCTTGTGTCAAAATTTCATAGATTTCTATTAACTTAAACTAAAGTTATAGTGCGAAAACCAAGAAAATGCTTATTTGGGCCCTTTTTGGCCCCTAATTCCTAAAATGTTGGGACCAAAACTCCCAAAATCAATACCAACCTTCCTTTTGTGGTCATAAACCTTGTGTTAAAATTTCATAGATTTCCATTCACTTTTACTAAAGTTAGAGTGCGAAAACTAAAAGTATTCGGACGCCGGACGACGACGCCGGACGACGACGACGACGACGACGACGACGCCGACGCCAACGTGATAGCAATATACGACGAAAATTTTTTCAAAATTTGCGGTCGTATAAAAAAAGCAGTAAGCAATATATTTCTATCCTTGTTTTTCAGAAAACTCAAAAAGCAGGAAGTACACAATGAAGTAAGACCTGATGTGCCAGTAATAGCAGATATTATTCCAGAACCCAGAGCTGACAGTCCACAACCAGCAAGTCCAGTGGCAGGCCCTTCTGTGCCACTTACACCTCCAACTGTCCAACCAAGCCAAAGGTATATTTAAGGATTGCATCACACTTATGATCACTTATTCTAATACAAATTTAACTAATATCATTAATTGTTTTTATTTAAATGTTTAGCCAAAAAATCCACAAATATTAATACAATGACATCATATTAAATGAGAATGAACTCAATAAAGTGATGAATGGGAATAGTATTTTTTAAATAATCATGGTAATTTAAAAATAAACATTTTAAAGATTTTTTTTAATTTCCAATGACCTAAAGTGAAATGAAAAATATAGTAAACAATGCATACCAAATATGATAATGTAACAACAAAAAAGGTTCTGATGAGAAGCATCAAGTTTTCTAATCCAAATACACTGTATTAAGAAAATATTTGCAATTACATGTATGTAGTCAAATATAGACACATGATACATGGGTGATTAAACTTTGTAATTCTGTAATCTTATTAATTGTAAATTGTAACCAATTATTTTCAGTGACTTAGATTTAGATGATGACATCCTTCTGAGCTGCCTCCAAAAGAACCAGCAAGACAAGGCAACATTATAGACATTGTTTAAAATAAGTTTTATTTATTGTGTGTTTTTATTTATGTTAGTAGAAATCTTAATCATGTATCTTATGGTGAAATTCATCAAATTTGTTTTTCTTTTTATTTATTTATGAACCTGTGGTTAATTTGAAGAAAGTATATATTATATATTTCATGTCATGTACATTAAGCATGTGATGTCAAATTAAACTATGATCAACGATGACTTTATGATTTTATTGTATAATTATAGTGTGGTTCAGGAGTTTTGTGTGCCTTTACAGCATTATACAATCATCTTGTATCTCAATACCCCTGATAGTTTCATTTTCAACCCTCAAGGCAATAAACTGTAGTGTTATAATCCTTTAATACCCAAGGGTGCATATAAGAATTCCAGATTATTACCTTTAAGATGTTAAAATCCTGTTTATTACCTATTCAAATTTGGTGTCTGTATGGTGATGATGGAAGTGATTAGCAACCTTGACTGGCTTTTTTGTCTGTATGTGATGATTTCTTGCTCAGTATTATATTGATTATTTTCTATATCATGTTACAATTTACTTAACTTTTATTACAAATTTATTTATTCTAAACTTCTCACAATACTTTACTATCATTCATAAAGACTGATGCTTATTGAGATACTTATTTGGGTTTGTTTTTACTCAAATATACAGAGTTAAAATAAAACATTGACCTGACATGTAAAAAAGGAAAAATGCTGACCTGACAGAAGTGAATGAACATGTTAAATGAAAAATACAGTATATCAATCATGTCAATGATACTTGTACATCATTGTACATCAACCAAACAAAAAAAGTAACCAATAATACATGTAGAAGTATATATAACTATAATAAAATGACCACCACTTACATCTTATAGCTACATTTTGTACATGTATATATATATAAAAATTCACATATTTCTTGTTGTGGTGGACCATAAATGTCAATATTGAAATATGAATAAAAGGAGATGTTAGGTATAAATGCAAAAGACTACAGTCCAAAAACAAGACTAACAAAAAGTCCATTTGAAATTTGACTTAGAGGGAACAATCTACACATGTATATAAAATATGTTGCACGTGCAAGCACACAAGCATCTTTCTTTCGTTACGTATGTCACACAGGATTGTTAACTGGCATAACTACAAACGTTTTGAGGACAAACATTTATTGTTCAGATTTTCACATTTTCAGCGTCTTCCTTTTTTTTTTATAAATTTTGTCCATTGGTCTCTATAGTGGCGGATCTAGAACTTTGCCTTAGGGGGGGCACTCCGGTTATGCTTCAATGATTCCCTATATAATAAACCAAATTTTCCCACGAAAGAGGGGGTCGGGGCCCCCAGGATTGGCCTATGCTTTATCACGCAGTTACTGTCTTTTTTTCAGTTTTTAGCAAATGTTCCTCTTTGTCATTTATTCATTTTTTCTGCACTTTTAATTTTGTCATATTATTCTCTATTCAGTTAACCCAGCCCAGACCCTCATATGATTGTGATCATTACTATTGAGCATGTTGAGTGTGCAAGACTTCCTTCAGTTAAAATATGGGGTCAATAATTAATTTGACTGCACATGAAAGTCAGGAGTGCACTTAAACATGATGAAGTGACTAACAGTCATTTCATATTATTTATCGCCATATCAGCACATGGGGGATAAATAGGTGATTTTCCTATTTTCAATTTTATCGTACATGTATATATGGTCAAATAATATGTTTTCGTACTTCATATGAATTAGTACTATGCATGTATTTTCAATGGAAATTGTAACGTCATAATGAAAACTTTATAGTAAAAAAACCAATGAGATATATGGATTAGTATTTCTTGAAAAACAGAACATAAAAATATTGTGCTGTGCTGCTACAAGGGGGGTAAATGGGGGGGGGGGGGGGGAGGGGGGGATAAATAATGCATTTTCCTCAAAGAAGTCCCCTCCATGGGCTGCCTAGTTACATGCTATTATGCAGGAGTGCGCCTTTTAGAACTGTGATTGATAAATACTGTATTAAGAAATATATGTGCACAAAAACAGTTCAAATCCTGGTTCCGAATAAACTCGTAAATGTAAAATGATAGCCTGTTGGGTATAAATATCGTTTAATTATACTCACCAAATACAATTCCCGGCTCAGCTTAAATTTTGGTTCTATGATATGTATCTGCCCGCGAACAATGCCATAATTGATCATAATTATGTGTAGATGCACATGCGGCAGCGGCAAGCCGACCGACCGACAATAGTTAAGTAACTGTAATTAAAGTCAAATAAATCGTTTACGGTGAAGAATTATTTCCGTTTTAGATGTCATCATTTTTTTCAAATATAATAAACTTAATCTCTCCTGCATTGTTGTAAAATTCTGTTCCTAATGTTTTATCGGAAGCTTCTGGTATGATGAAACAAGAACTTTGACATAGTCACAGCACATAATTCGAATAAAACAAAGACGGAATATATTTTAAAGTTGGATATGCCGTGGCAAAAAACGGAAAATAAAATTATAATACAATAATTCATAATAACATTAATTATGGACCATTTCATAGCTGAACCAAATAGTGTATATAATGAGACTAAATAACTTCAAACGTTTAAAACGCTAAAATATTTGTTTTAACAAGTACGGACTGTGACAACCGTTAAAAGGTTTGTTTTAAACATTTCACGACTGTGACAACCTTTAAAATGTTTGTTTGAAACATTTAACGACTGTGACAACCTTTAACACGCTGTAATAAACATTTTATGACTGTTACAACCTCTAAAAAGTTGTTACAAACATTTTAGAACTGTGCAAACTCTACAAACGTTGTAACAAACACTTTACAACTGTCAAAACTCTTAAAACGTTGTAACAAACATATATTGACTGAATCAACTTCTTAAAAGTTGAGACAAACAAATTTCAACTGTCCCAACGTTTAAAAGGTTGGGACTAACATTATACAACTGCCACAACTTTTGAAAAGACTGTAACAAATAGTTTTTGTCTGTGACAACCCCGTAAACCACTGCAACAGTTTTAAAATGACTGTGGGTCACAATTTTTGTTTTTCACAACCCCTAAAAGTGTTGGGACAGACATAAATTAACTGTTAAAACGAAAAACGGCAACTGTCACAACCCTGACAGTTATTATCAGTTGATTTGACAGTCATTTATGGTCTTATACAGACACAGACAGGCGTACAACAACTGTTACTGGTATGGACAGTTGTTTTTTCGTCCAGTAGTGATCTCTGTTATTACTTTTGTATACTCTTGTAACTAAAGATAAGCGCAATGCAAGTACATACGGGCATCTTTGGTTACTTATATGCATTTCATTTGGTCTCTAGTGGTCTTCAGTGGTTTTACTGGCAATCATACTTCCCTTTGTTTAATTGTTAGTGCATATAATTTTTAAAGATGCGGCTCATTCATCCCCCAAAAGTTAGTTCTTCTATAATAATCATGTTTATCATGTGTATTGAACTAAGGCCATGCTAAAACTATTTATTTATACTCGATGTATTGAGATCCATAAATTGGAGCGAGTACGCGAAACGTTATTTCAATACTTTTTTTCGGAATGAAAATTAAGCAATTCACAAGGAATGCGATTAATAATATGTAGCTTGGTTTTGTGTGTATTTTAGTCTAGGCGCCATCTAAATAACTATCGAGATGACTAATAAAACAACCGACGGTCACATAACACGATATAAATATAAATATAACTAGATATATGGACCTAATGCAAATGGATATTTCTATGTCATTGTGATTTCAATTTTGAGGTTAAAAGGATGTACATTTTCGATTTTACCTGTATAAGAACGGTTTTTAGTTGATCGAATCAGACACATCAAATTATTTACCTCTGTTTCACTTTCAATGAATGCTGACATTATTTTCCTTTATATATCATAACAATCATTAGTCATGTATAATCCATCTCTAGCTAAGGGGTTAAATTGAAGTTCAATTGGATACGAAATCAATGAGGTCTTATTATTCTCTTGCAAGTGAATAATTCATCATCGATGTTTTTCTAGCTTATTTTGACAAAATATAAGCATTCTGACTGCTAATAGCGAATTCTATTTATTTCAGTTTAATAAATGATTGAACAAAAGTTTGTATGTATCTCGTAGCTTGTGTCCCCAGAACAATGCACTATCATTATATATATATATATATACGTATAAAAACAGTAATGGCTATTTGAAAATATTACTTTAAATATTCCAAATGATATTTGGTGGAAGTGTTAAGTATGTTATCTTGAATCTAATAAGATGACACGAGCAGTTACATTTTTAAATAAAAGAAATTTTATTTATCTATGCATTTATTTCAAACCTTTATTTCGATTTGTTCGAATTCTTTTACCTGTTAAAATAGGTAAATTTATACAAAATAGATTTAGGTATAAGGAAGTGGTATTCAAAAATGAAAAAAAAAACGTTATCGTTTAAAAACATGAAACTTTACTATTGCATGTAACGTTGTCACATCCTGTTAGAATATTTAATTTTCATGGAACAAAATACACATGATTTGCATGCGTCACGGTAAAAGGAACTTATATCAAACACATATTGTACAAACTAATTTCACATTTTTCAATGACAGTCACGTGATCTTTGTTTATTTTTTTCGTTGGGCACTTCAATATTGGTGATTGATGCGCTGAGTTTTGGTACTTCCTATTTTCTTTTTTCGTTGGGTACTTGGATGTTGGTGATTGATGCCTTGAATTTTGGTACTTCCTCTTTTCCTTTTTCGTTGGGTACTTGGATGTTGGTGATTGATGCGTTGAATATTGGTACTTCCTCTTTCCTTTTTCGTGTGAAGACTTTGATAAATACAGTTATCGTTCCAAATAGATGTAAAATTTTAACTCTACATGATTTAAAAAATATTCGACAATTATTTTTCTTAGGGGTTAGTGTTCCCCATTTAACAAAAAAGTATGATAAATGTAATATATTGATGTCTTTCTCTTTTTTTTTTCTACAAATACAAAGCCCACTAATTTAGATATCTCAGCATATATATAAATTAAAAAAGTATGAATTCAAAAATTATTTAATATCGTAATTTAATCATCTATCATTTATAAATGACATCGTTGTCTTCACTAACGTTTCATGGCTAGATCCAAAGTTTTCCAGAAAATGTTATGTTCATTTAATTTGTCTGTTTTACGAATGTGGTCATTGGCGTCCAGTGACACCATTTGCATTACACATTGCGGTATTTCTGATTTGGTAATCCTCTCCAAGGTAATAACAATTATTTTTGCTTGTAACCCAATAAAATGCTCAATTCCAACAGTAGCTTCATAGCTCGCCCATTCATTGTTCACAAACTCATTTGAAATAATTAAGATCATCTTTTTACATTTTGAAATGGAAAGTCTATTTTGACCAGGCCGTACATCCCAATCTCCTCTGTCTGACAAAAGAAGTTTATAATTGCGTCTCTCTTCTAGAAATGAACGCAGCGCGCCATACACCCATTTATAGTCGCCTTCGCAATAAGCTATATATGCATCATATTCAAGTGTTTCTTCTTTTGACTTCTGGAAAAGTGGATTGGCCATTCTGATAAATAAACAAAAGTATTGTAGGTGCAATTTGTAGCGATATCCAAGTAGGATAAATAATAGAAGTACACCGAATAAAGTTGCAGAAAAAATTAACCATACTGTCGTTATACATCTTATTCTCATAATTTGCAATTGATTGTAGACAACATTTGTTGTAATATTTCAATCCCTTCCGACACACGAATAACTACCATTGCTGTCAAGTTTCACTTTAGTAGTAAATAATCAGTCTACAAAATCTAATGAAGCACAAGTACAAACAAGAGGGTTGCCCTCTAATAAGACTGTCATTGTTCTATTTGATTTTTCAAATAGCACTTCAATCGCGTCAGTTTCTTTAGTTGTTAAATACGCTATTTTGTTGTTTCTGATGTTAAGGAAACTAAGAATGTTCAAGTCTTCTAGATTTAATGGAATACTTGTGAAAAAAATTCCTTCAAGTATCAAGCATTGTAAACTGTCTAATTGACTTTTAAATGTTGAAGTTTTGAAATGGTCTTCGGATGCATTTCTTGAAAAGTCTATATATTGCAAATGTTTCAGTCCGTCAAGGAATTTACCTTGGTGATCCTCTTTAAGACCAACACTTAGTGAAGAACTTTGCATTATTAACTGTTCCAAAATGACGGCAGATTTCAGAAGGTTGGGTTTTAAAAGTCCGCATTTGAAATGTGAAACATTAAGGATTACCACGTTTTGAAGTCCATTAAATGTGTAGTTGCAGTCCGCAAGTGATGTGTATGTAAAATCAATAGTTTTCAATCGTGTAAAACCCTTGAATGTTATACTGTTGATCATGCCAAAATCATGGCCAATTATAAAGGAGGCGTTTAAGAATTCGAGAGAAGAAGGAAGTCTTATTGAGTAATCTTTTTGCTTATCAGTTTTAAGACCATGGTCTCTCGTTCGTCTAGAACTATCACTCTTTTGTTTTTGAACATTTTGTATAAAGTTACCACTAATTAAAGACATGTCTATTCTCTTGATATTGATAAAGAAATTGAAATATAAAAAGATATATTCCTGGTGAAAATCAAATTTATTCTTACTTAAGTCTAAAGTCTCAAGACAGTTTATGTATTTCATTTTCTGGAAGGCGGATGCATCTATAAGCCTGATATCGTTGTCTCTTAAAGATAATCTTTTTACGCATATGTTACCGATATATGCAAATAGATCAGCAGAAATAACGTATTCGCCGTAACTTTTGAAATTATCGCTCAAATCCAATTCATCCATCTGTCGATTTTCAAACACTAGTAAAGCTTGTAAAGTATTTGATAGTTTCGAGAATCTTTGACCTAGCGTACTAAGACTAGAAAGTACGTCTAACGGTGCAAAAGTATCGAGTTATTTTTCTCGTATACCGCCATTGATACATAAATACTTTAATGGCGTCCTTTTAAATGAATCAAATGTATAGTTATGTATGACATAACCTTCATAATCGCAATGGAAATAAAGCAGATTTTTCATGACAGAAAATATCTCCGCGAATGACCCATTTGACGGTCCACCATAAGTAAACACCTTTGTTTAATTTAAAACATCCGACCACGCCTCTCTTTGATACGTTGACAACAAGTCATGTGATATATGAAGTCATCTAGTGGTGCAAATATATTCCCTTCAAACGTTTTCATTGAATTATCGAATAAATTGAATTCGGTTAAAAGTGTCAATTTTTCAAAAGCTGATTTATCTATGGCACTTATATTACAGCTGCTTATATCCAGATATCTCAGCTGTGTATATCTAGTAAATATTTTCTTACCTAGACTGTTAAGGTTAATTTTCATCAGAAGTAAATCTGTTTTGTTTGATGGACGATCTGTCTGTATGAATTTTACATTCCTTGAACTACAGTCACATCGTAATTCATTCACACGTATTGTAATATCACATTGTCTTGAATAAACAAACGAAAGAATACAGTTAACATAAAAAAAAGAATAAACGTTGTAGTATCACCATTTTTCAAATCATCTTGTGTATCCCAAATTCATGTATTTGGTTTTGATGTTATATTTGTTATTCTCGTGGGATTTTGTCTGTTGCTTGGTCCGTTTCTGCAAATGTTCTGTGTGTGTTACATTGTAGTGTTGTGTCGTTGTTCTCCTCTTATATTTAATGCGTTTCCCTCAGTTTTAGTTTGTTACCCCGATTTTTTTTGTCCGTCGATTTATGAGTTTGAACATCGGTATACTACTGTTGCCTTTAGTAAATCTTTTACTTTTAATATCCTTTTTTTTTGAGTACATAACCACAAAATTTAGTAATATTCTCCTTTCATTAAACATTTAAATACCTAAATATATATATAGCATTCAAAATAGGAGCCACTCAAGCAATAATCAAAATAATAACGGTATATTTCATATCTAAAGTTTATTGTTGATATGTTACCAAGGTGATAATTGTTTGACGGAAGGTAACCATGAAGTGAGGGCAATTACATGAAATAAATGTTTAAAGATTCACTCAGACGGTTCAAAACCTCTTTATCTGACACAATTAGTCTTATCATAACGTCGGTTTCTTTAACATGTCTAAAAGTAATTATTTTATCATGAAACGGGTTTCGAAGATGAACTCCCACAGTGCAACACCCCATTACCTGACACAATTATTTTTATTAAAACGTCGGTTCCTTTAACATGTTTAAAATTAATTTAACAGACCAAGAAACGGATTTTTAAAAACTTCCGTGGTGCATATTATTGGTGACTAAATTCACTCAGAATATTTTTTTTTTTGGTAGTATTTCACTTAAATAACAAGAAATTTTAACACATGAGATTACTCACAAGGTCAAAGGTGCATGTTCAGCTTCCCATATTAGATGTAATACCACCATTGATTTTCCCCTATTTGTCTTTTTTAAATTTGCACTTTCCAAAAAAATGTGCAGAATTTATCTTTGTTTCAAATAAAGAAATACTTGGCATACATTTTAATATTATATTTCACATGGCCATAAAAGAGGGAGGTTTAGCTTGTTACAAACTTTAAAAATTCCTGTACCAAGTCAGGAATATGGCCATTGTTATATTATAGTTCGTTTCTGTGGGTGTGTTACATGTTAACGTTGTGTTTCCGTTGTGTCGTTTGTCTTCTTTTATTATTGAGTGTGAATTCTCGTTGCTACAAGACGTGTCACGGTACTTATCTATCCCAAATTCATGTATTTGAGTTTGATGTTATATTTGTTATTCTCATAGGATTTTGTCTAATCCTAAGTCCATTTCTGTGTGTGTTACATTTTAATGTTGTGACGTTGTTCTCCTCTTATATTTAATGCGTTTCAGTATTTCAGTATTGATGAAACATTTGTTTCTTACAGAGATCAAGACATGTGATAATAGCACCCAGTAATAACTCAACAATCAACCCATGTTTCTGTGTGTGTTACATTTTAATGTTGTGTCGTTGTTCTCCTCTTATATTTAATGCGTTAATGCGTTTCCCTCAGTTTTATTTTGTTACCCCGGTTTTTTTTTTTTTTTGTCCATGGATTTATGAGTTTTGAACAGCGGTATACTACTGTTGCCTTTATTTGGCATGAGTAAAGTTTTATCCTGTCCAGTTCTAAAGAAATAATTCACATAACATTTCATTGCATATAGCCATCAAGGTTTAGTCACCATGAAACCTCAAGATTACAAAATATTCTATAGAAATCCTAAATAAAACATAATAGTGTTTTGAAATACCTAAGACATATGTTTATGACACAGAAATGTTTTAAATGCAATAAAATGTAGCATTAAGTACACTGTCAAATTCATGAAAATATTTTGTTTCGACGATAAATCCTACGGGGCGATAGATTAAATAATTATGATACGGTATACTACAAAATATAATAAATATATAGTCTAAAAGGGTACACATCACCATAAGAATAACTTTAGAATGAACAAATATTAGATATTTCGGATAACATATATTCTTCTTCGGTAATATAACGATTTAAAATAAATCATGTCAATATGTTCAAATTAAAACACTATCAAAATCTTTAAGTTTATCCAATTCAAGCGAACATCACAGACGCTGGAACAATTTTAAAATTTTCAAATACGGCGCAAAGACTACAAAGATATGCCATAATAAAAAAGGGTTTTGCGATGTGTACTGGCACAACTCTAAATTTTCAAAGACAGTGACATTTGAGATGTTACAACTGCATGGATAGCAGTCCCCCCCCCCCCCCCCGTCAAAAAAAAAGCATTTTTTGTGTTCTTCTATCGCCGGAATTCGAATCCATGCTACTGCAATATCGTGACACCAACTCGCCTGCACTGTATCCGGTGCGCTAGACCACACGACCACCTTGACTTCACAATAATAAATCTTTCCGGGCCGGGTGTTACCTTTTCTCGTCAGTTTTAATCTAGCGTCGTAATACAGTACATGATATATAAGACATGAAGATGTTATTGTTACAGATCAGCTCAATTATCTATAGTACAGGATCCTACAAATTAATGCAAGATACAGTCACAGAAAATAATTATATATATAAGTACGTCTGAACCAGTGACAACTCTACAACAGATTGATCCATCGGATCACCAGCAATAATGGTGATACATGGCTGTGTACATTCTGTATACAACTTGTCGAAACATCAACCCAACAATGTTAGATCTGTAAATTTTCTTTCGCAATTTTTTTGTTCTTCCCTCGCCGGGATTCGAACCCATACTCTAGCACGCCGGTTACAGTGCAATTATAAAAGTTAAACAAACATTGTCAGAACATTGCACATAACATATACATGTATACAAACACTGTACATTTTAAAAGCATTTTAAGTTCCTCACAATATATATTCTTTGTACATTTTACTTAAATCAAACGAAATTTGAATATGCAAATTATGTGATAAATCAAAAATATTGGTAAAACTAAGTTCAAAATATTTGAATTTGAGTTAAAAAAAGCTCCTGAAATACATAATTCAAATTTAACTATTGAGAGTTGAAAAATATCGTAATACACAAACCAGATATTTCAGTATTGATGAGAAATTTGTTTCTTACACCGATCAAGACATGTGAAAAAATCACCCAGTAATAACTCAAAAATCAACCCATGTCTAAGAATGAGCTTATTTATTTTCATCCTACAGCAGCTAGTACATGTAGGTTGCGAGGTATAGCGTATACCATAATCGATCTACGCATCTCAATATGAATTTCGTATCTCTCATCTCTTTAATCACCAACATAACTTTTATTTTAACTTATAGGTACAAAAATGCACAAATATTCAATTCAATAATAAAAGTCTCTTTGCAGCAAATTTGCGCAATGCATTTTGAAAAGTTTCAACAGACCGATGCAATTCTTCCGCATGGATTTTCTTGTCGCTACATAATTTTATAGCAATTTTCAATAAAGTGAAGGCCCCTCATGCATTCTAATTTGTTATCAAATACTTTTCTTTTGTTACAAGTTGTAGACCATCAATGATATCCTGACACTGCCTTACATTGTTGAGGTGAACATGACATAGAAAACTACGGAAATAAGCATATGCTGTGGGAGGAAATGGACATGTAAAATTCCATCCCTCCATTCAAAGTTCATCTGGTGTAATGTTGAATATCCGGTAAATCGTATACAATCACAAATGGTTCGTTAGGGAAATTCCACATCAACACATCAAAGTTAGATATTTGAATTGAAAATAAGATGCATCGCCAACCATAGCTATGTAACATATATAATTTATCTAAAAGTACGTCACGAGCACATCCCTCTATTTTGTTCTCTAACATGTTCTTCTCTGGAATGAAGAAATGGAATCAAACTGAATGCTCGACACAATAGACTAAAAGAGGGACGAAAGATACCAAAGCGACAGTCAAACTCATAAATCTTAAATAAACTGACAACACCAAGGCTAAAAAAGAAAAAGACAAACAAACAAACAAACAATAGTACACATGACACATCATAGAAAACTAAAGAATAAACCACACGAACCCCACCAAAAACTAGGGGTGATCTCAGGTGATTCGGAAGGGTAAACAGATCCTGCTCCACATGTGGCATCCGTCGTGTTGTTTATGTGATAACAAATCCTGTAAATAGTCTAAATCGGTAGGTCACATTCATGAAAGGGAAGGGGATTGTAGTTACGACGTACGGAACATATCCGATAGCATTTGTGAAACGGTTATTCCATAACGGTCAACCAACTCGTAATGGCGTCCGTAAAATGTACGAAGGGATGATTTCAACTTCACCATTTGAAACTCTTGGTTTAATAGCTTCCTTGTGAGCAGCGACCCTTTATCAAGAAAATCATGATAGGAAATGCAAGCAAGGGAATATCGTATCAATTGGGAGATATATACCCCGTATGCAGGTGCGGCTGGAATGTTCCTACTTAGAAATGAAATGTTCACAATTGACATGAGGCCGACTTATCTGTATCTGTATTATCCTTTATCTCTAGTTCGATGGGATTGATGCGTTCCACATAGTCACCAGATTTTGAATTATTTAGTGAAAGAACATCATCTATATAGCGGAAAGTAGAGTTAAAGGATATTGCTAACTTCTTTCTTCCTAAGAATTTACTGCATGCAGTCTGGCTCATAATAATAAAAAAAACAAGTCGGCAAGTAGAGAGGCACAGTTTGTTCCCATTGGAATGCCGACACGTCCTCCGAACGTAACAAATATGTTGTCAATCAAGAAATCAAGCATCGTGATAATATCAGTGTCAGATAATTTGTTTGTTTGAATCAGAGGGATCCTTTACCAAGTAGGATTTATTCCTCTCTTAGTCAGATACTTGTATCAACGTTAGTCATTATTTCTTATGAAGCAAAGCGATACCAACTCTTTCAATTTTTCTTGTAGTTGGAATGTGATTTACTTGTGTAAAAAGTAGAAAAGTAAAATATTTTAGTACTGTAACAACATGAAAGAGAGTTAGATTGTATGTACTTTAAAAGATCTTTGGAATTTTTAAGTATCCACATCTGATTCACGCCACCTCTAGAATAGGCAGTTTCACAATAACTTGGAATCCCGTCTTTGATTGCTGATAAAAAAATATGTTAATAATTTAGAAATAGGTTTAATGGAGCACTTGGAAGACCCAGCAATATACCGTTGTTTGTAAGGGCACATGTAGTTAAGGTATCCAATACAGTGATGGAAGATCCAGTTCTTCATCTTTGGTTGAATTTCCAAAGGAACATAAAACAGACCTATGCTTATCAAGGATTTCATCTTTGGTATGTGTCATGAGGGTATATGTTGAGTTTCCATGTGAATTGTCAATACCTAATTCGTTTATCAAGCAGTTAATGTAATGAGTTTTACACACACAAACGATAATGTTTGGGGCTATATCAGCGGGGACAACAACATATTTGTCATGGAGGTAGGATAGGTGTTTTGCAACATTTGGGTCTTTAAAGATTGACGTAGCATGGGCATTGATATACCCATTCAGTTTCTTAATTCTGATTTGTATCAACGACCTCACTGCCTTAATCCATTCGGAAATAGTGTCTACGTCTTCCTTCTCGTGCGTAGCCCATTGCCTGGCATAATCCTCGACTGAATCAATCACAATTTTAAAGTTTTATTTCCAATTGATGGATTTAGGCTCACGATATTTCGAACCTTTCGATAACACATTTCGTAGAGAAGTGTTATTAACAATGTTGAGGTCACCGGTAATAACGTGGCCAGCAGGATTATATGTGAATTGGGAACTAGCACAAGTGCAATCAGGAGGTTTAGACTTGAAGTCGTCAATATCGAGATCCTGCAAAACGTGTTTGTAATTGAAAATTTTAGTTGCAATAAGTTTGGTATAGGTATAAGAAATGATTGGTACAGACTGGTCTTTGAAATAAGGAGCTATTTTCGATTGAACTAATTTATGATGAAGGATATTGCCTAAGTTGACGCCATCGAAACCTTTGTTGGCAAAGGAAAGATTAAGGAAATTTTTTTTCTCTTTTTCATCTTTTCCAATGCGGACTGGCTTGAAAAGTCTGTGACTTGCAATATCTGAAATTATAGCTTTAAGTTTGTATTGGTTTGCATGAGGGTTTTTAACAGTGGAATCAAAACATAAATTGAACAGAGAATGAAGTTTTGAAAGGAGTAATGAATTAAGTTTGGTGCGAATGTGATGAATACCTGACGGCTTTTGTATAAATGGGAACAAGTCATTAATAGAGACATCATGTAGAGAAGGTGATGTATAATGACGATGACCATGACTGCGTCTTCGTTGAGGAGTCGAGTTGAAAATATTCATCACATTCACCGAGTTACACGAAGGACTTGATAGAATACCTGTACCATCAATTTTGTCATTGCAACCATAAGGTGTCGCAGTTCCCAATTGTCTAATCCAGTAGTCCTCTTTTTGTCTACGGAGAGTCGTCGAAAGATTAGGATTGTTAGAGCTATCGTATGTCTTTTCAAAAATGCGAACTGTCATAGAAACGATGGAATGATTGGGCTGATTGAAATGCTGGTATAGAATGTCGTTAGCATTGAGGTTAATGTCTGATCTATGACCGCACATACGTTTGTTCAGCCTTCCTTTCGTTTCACCGACGTATACCAATCCGCAAAGGTTGAACTCTAATCCGTAGACGACATTTATCGATTTACAATTCAGATCACCGTCACGTCTGATAAAATATGAGTTCTTGGTCAAATTGCTAGTGAATTCAGCATCTGTAATAAAAATTGCACAAGTTTTGCATCCTTTGGTCCAACATTTCGAGATGCGACAGTGTTGTACTGTGTCATCAAAAACCAAAATGTCTTCAAGGAGATGGCTGTATATGTGTAATATTGCTATTGTCACTATGGCGATATTTGTCATGTGGTGATGAAGGGAAACCTGCCGTATCAGACGACACCTTGTCCGTGGTGACGTCTGTCTCGGACCTTTTTATACTGGGCGATGTCCGAGCCAGTTTCCTGTTTGATCTTCGTAAATTCATGCAATTGTAGTATTGCTACTGGACGAATGATGTCCTCGGGACAAAATGTCCACCAGCAGAGACATCGACCTAGTGGTAATAAATGAGGGACGAAAGATACCAAAGGGACAGTCAAACTAATAAATCTAAAACAAACTCACAACGCCAAGGCTAAAAATGAAAAAGACAAACAGACAGACAATAGTTCACATGACACAACATAGAAAACTAAAGAATAAACAACACGAACCCCATCAAAAACTAGGGGTGATCTCAAGTGCTTCGGAAGGGTAAGCAGATCCTGCTCCACATATGACACCCGTCGTGTTGTTTATGTGATAAAAAAAGGCGGTAAATAGTCTAATTCAGATTTGTAACCTGCTGAAACATCGCATAAAACAAGGTATAAGATTATCAGGCATCCATAGAGCTAGTGGTAGTTCTTCAGATATCCAGAAAAAACTGTTTTCAGGAGAAAAGAGCATAGTAAATCATAACATTCAGAGAAATTTTCTATAACATCTTTTAAAATAGTTTTTAAGAGAGAATAAAAGAGTAATTGAGTGTGAGTAAATGTATTAATTAGAAATTTCTCAGCCACTGAAACAGATATTCGCCATTCTTAACCTTGTTTAGACGATCCGTTAACTCCATTAAAGCTAGGATTTTGAGGGCTTTAGTCACTTTTGCGCGCTATGAAAATCAACCTTTATTTTTGTGTAACAGCAAGAGACCAAGGATATATATTACTAGCCTCATCTTTGACTTTGCCAGATTTTAAAGGACTTAGGCATGATTTGCATTCAGTATTGTATGATTTGACTGTATTGGCCCAGTGGCGGATCCAGAAATTTTCATAAGTGGGGGATCACTAACTGCCTAAGAGGGGGCCCGCTCCAGTCACGTTTCAGTGATTCCCTTTTTAAGAGGGTCTGGATTGGGGGAGGGGGGCGTGTCTGTTATCTGTAAACATTTAATTTTCACTCCTTTTTTTCTCTAATTTTCAAAAATTTAAGCCCTTTTTTTCTCTAATCTTCAAAAAATAAGACCACTCATTTCTCTAATCTTCAGTTTTTAAGGGCATTATTTTTTAATCATTTAACCCAATCAAGACCCTCATATAAGCAACCAATTTTTTTTCCCAAAAAGGGGGGAGGTTCCCCCTTAATCCGCCTCTGTGGCTCTTGTTATGAAAGATTCTGACATGCGATGTGGAAACTTAGTTCACAATTTCTCTTCAGTTTGTTCCAGAGGACATCCCTGATCAACAAAAGTTAGATTCAAGGAATAACAACAGACATTAACTTGCAATGATTATATCACTGCATAATCCGTATTCTTAAACGTAAACGTTTAAATCGATATTTGAAAATCATTTCTAATAAGTTGGAACTGTATACAATCCTTTTTGGAACGAGTATAACGACTGAAAGGAGGTAATAAAAAAAAATCAAGAATAGTTCACATTTACTATTTTCGGTTTTAAAAAGAGACTAAAATGGGAAGTGACACGTGGTTGATAAAATCGAAAAGAGTCCAGATTTATAAGGAAATTATCATTGTTCGGTTTAAGTTCTTTTAGTAAGAGATATATATTTGTATCTCTCGTTTAATTGATTTTAAATGATTTCGTATTTTACAATTTTAATCAGGGTCTATAAATAGTCATAAATACTTTCACGCATGCGTAGCACTCAGTACAGGAAGTACATGTTTAACTCGTGAAGACTTCACCATAAATGTTTGAATAAATTTCTATATTTGAAATGGAAATTGTCGAAAGTTTTTGATGGCAATTTATACCAATTATGACGCAAATAAAGAATCTACGACAAACGAACTTCAAATTGTGATCGTTTGAGAAATATTGAAATTCAAATGCGAACTGTCCCGGGTAACAATTTCGATCAAATGACGAAAACTATAGTATACTCCTGGTTGTTGAAATTCCAACTGACTGATTTTTCTGGAATAATAATTATGATGGTCAATTATGAGGTTTGTTAATAATTAACGGATTAGTGACCCATCTGATGGCGATAATCGGATTGGTTGTAATCACAACTTGTAACACCTGTTGAAGATGTTAATTACCTGGGGTCATAAACTCGTCAAAATCATGAAGACAGGTAAATTTATTGTTTTTTAATGCGAAATTATTTTTACACTTTTAAAATTTTAGTGATGAAATTTATTTGAAATACTTTCGTCAATCCGAAAACCCTTTGTTAAATTACGAGAGTGACGGGCGCTAGCATTCGGTACAAAAAGTACCCCGTGTTTTACTATACTTTGTTTGAAATTATGACTTGGCCATGAGTTATTTGATCGTGTTATCGCATATACTGAAGGAAATATCTACGTTTTACAATGCAGAGAGCAGGCAAATCAAAATGTCTTTTGTCGTCAGTTATACACGGTCTATGAATTGTCATGCGCATATCATTTACAAACAAGAATATAATTTTTTGTATATAATGCATTCGAACAATAGTGTTTATCATTATCGTCTTCACATCATTACAAAAGTCTCTTTGAGGCAGAATTGCGCGATTCATCTGGGAAGATTTCCAAAGACTTTAAGAAAGCTTGTTTTGCGGATTCCTTGTCGCCATATAATTGGAAAGCAATTCCCAATAAAGTGTAGGCCTCCGAAATACATATCAAATATGGCATTAAATATCTTTCTCCTATAACAAGTTTTAAATCTTGAATAGAATCCTGACACTGTCTGACATTATTGAGGTGATAATGACAAAGAACACTAAGGAAATAAGCATACGCTGTGGATGGAATTACATATGGTTTTTTCCATCCCTCAATTCCAAGTTCTTCTGGTGTTAACGTTGAATTCTCTTTTAAATGAAAAAGATTTACGAATAGTATTTTCAGAAGATACGCCACACTCGTCTTGTTGAATGACAGCAGTTTAAGTGACTGGTAATGGATATCTGACAGAGTCGATCCCACGAACAGTTTATCGGGAGTACATTTCGATATAGAATACCTAATAATGTGTAAAGCTTTACTGTATTGCTTTGTTTTGTAAAAAAGTGAAGCTATCATAAGCCATCCAGAAACAGCGTCATGATAGACATTCGTTAGCAGAGTACTTAAACAGGATTTGTACTGTTTGTATTGGTATTTATTATTGATAATTGCACCATCAAGTGGTAAACGCTGAGCTAGACGTATGCACCTCTGTGATATGTAGTACGCAAACAAGTGTTTTAGTGAAAAATAGTGAAACCAAATGTTGTGTAATAATCCTGTGTTGAATATATCTAACTCAGAATAAGATTCTAATAAACCATTTGCAATATACAACATACTGGATTGCACTACTTTCTGAACGTCATTTACGTCATTTACATATAATGTAAATGGTTCAATTGGAAAATTCCACATCGATACAGCAAAGTTAGATATTTGATCTGAAAATAAAATGCATCGCCAACCATAGCTGTGTAACGTGTTTAATTTGTCTAAAAGTACATCACGAGCACGGCCCTCTATTTTGTTCTCGAACATATTGTTATCTGGAATGAAGTAATGTAAACAAACAGAGTACTCGACACAATAAACCAACCTGCTGAAACATCGCATAAAACAAGGTATAAGATTATCAGGCTTCCATACAGATGATGGTAATTCTTCAGATATCCAGAAAATAATTGTTTTAAGGAAATATGAACAGAGTAAATCTTTACATTCAGAATCATTTGCTATAACATCTTTCAAAATTATTTTCAAGAGAGCATAGCACATTAATTTGGTGTGAGTAAATGTATTAATTAGAAGTTTTTCAGCCACTGAAAAAGATACTCGCCATTCTAGATCTTCTTTTGGTGATCCGTGAACTCCGATCGGTACAAAAAGTACCCCGTGATTTATAATACTTTGTGTGACGTTATGACTAGGCCATGAGCTACCTGATCTTGTTATCCAATTTACAGCAGAAGAAATCCATGTTTTACAATGTAAAGAAAAGGCACAATCAAAATCGCCTTGTTTGTCAGTTATACATGGTCCATGAATTTGTTTGCCTTTATCCCCAAACAATAAAATATTTCCCTTACATAATGCACTCGAAAAATAATGTTTACCATTATGTTCTTCACAACATTCCAAAATATACTGATCTCTGCTATATTCTAGTCTTAATTGAGTAAAACCAGGTGTTACATCGTATGTATCCATGGACAGATAAGTTATACTTGGATCAAAGTCGGGTTGTTTATCTGCATTCACCGTAATAGATTTTTCTACTTGCATTATATCTAAATCACTTCCTCGCATTTCAAGTCCTTTCCCATAGCTCCCACTTGTTATCAATGTATATGACTTGTTACTTAAAAAATTGTCTCTAACCGTGTTCATCAATCTGATTGTTTTAACATGTTCTTCTGTTCCTACGATGTTATGACACAAATAGTTATACAGAGCTAGTGATATGTTTGATGTTATAATGTCTGTAATTAGAAAATTAAAACAAACATGGTAAGAACATTGTTCAAGGTATATAGCATAAAAAACTGTACATTTATGATGCTTTCACTAATTTTGTTGACAGTTATGTTCTCCACAGTATATTTGTTTTGAACATTAAACTTTAATCAAACGAGATTTGAATATTCACAAGTGTTATATAACACTTATTAGTAAAGTAAAGTTCAAAATAATTGAAATTGATCAGGGAAAAGCTCTTAAATACATATGAGCACTAATAAATTGACATGAACTAATAAGAGACATGAATAAAACGGAATGTTTGAAAATTTATGTATTCTTTCGTACAGTAAAAAAACGTTTTTGATTGATGATTCTCTCTTATATTGATATTACCAACTCCTATAAAAGTAGTTGTGACCCTTTTATTTTTCAAAGTTAAATATAAAAAAGAAGATGTGGTATGATTGTCAATGAGACAACTGTCCACAAAAGACCAAAATGAGACAGACATTAACAACTATAGGCCACCGTACGGCCTTCACCAATGAGCAAAGCCCATACCGCATAGTCAGTTATAAAAGTTCTCGATAAGACAATGTAAAACAATTCAAACGGGAAAACTATCGGCCTTATTTATATCACAAAAAATGAACGAAAAACAAATATGTAACACATAAACAAACGACAACCACGGAATAACAGGCTCCTGACTTGGGACAGGCACATACATAAATAATGTGGCGGGGTTAAACATGTAAGCGGGATCCCAACCTTCTCCCTAACCTGGGACAGTGCAACATAAGAACGAACTAAAACAATCAGTTGAAAAACGCTTAACTCATTAGATGGACAAAAATACAAGTGGTCGTGGCCGGGTACTTATACATCCCGACACAAAAGACACAATGAACAGATCTGAGAGTACACGCAGTTATCTGACAGCTAGTTCAAAGCCGCTAACAACTAATAAAAAAAATCATGCATCTTAGACTAAACTATCAATCCGTACACATCCAACATCCAATAGATTTAGTGTAAAGACGTCATAAACAGCCAGAGAAAAACATGACCTTGTGCAATGCCAAGTTACAGGTATCGACATATTGTATATTCATGAATATGTATATGTATATAACATACTAAACAAACAAACAACAACAAACAAACAAATATTTTATTTGCCAATCACGGCGCCCAAAATAGGCAGAATAATAACAATATAATGTTCAAACATAATGTAAAGTAAATTAAAAATAGGTTAAGGGGGTACAGAACACCTAAGAAAAGATAACTTTTACTCATAGTCTGATTCATTGCTACGTTTTAAAATTATGTGCAATATGTAGGCTTTTAAAAGATCATGATTAGAATGTTTACATTATTGCTAAGACCAGCTGTACATTATTTGTTCTTCTAATCTTTTAATTCATTTAAAGTTACTCATTTTCAATAAATGAATCTTCAATGAGACATAATAGGGAAATTTCAAAGTGAAATAAATTTACCAAAAGAAAACCAGGGTACCGTTTCACAAAGCCTTCGTAAGTCTACGTGTCATCGTAAGTCCATCGTAAATAAATCGTAGGATTTACAGCCGTTTCACAAAGCCGTCGTAAGTTAAGATGATCGTAAATAATGCGTAAATCCTGGCGTAACTTACTACAGCTATACCCAGTCGTAACTCCATCGTAGTTTTTCTACGAAAATGAATTAATCCATCTAACATGGCTGGAGCGTTCTTTATTCTTGGTCAAGATGCCTCAAATGTTAGAAGATGAAGAAGAATCTTCAATATTACAGAACTACACTTATAGTCTTTCTTCGTTTGTTTATTTGTATATGCAAGCAACTTACTTAATGTAAATCTAAGGTATTAATCATTGTTTACTCATCTTATTTCCTACCGGCGTACGTTTTTTTAACAATTTGATAAATAGGCTTTCTATCACGTCCGCGTTCTGAAATCTATTTATAATAATATCACTACAGGCACAGTGGTAATCGATAAAACGTTTAAAGAAGGATGTTTTATTCCCATTTTTATATGTGTACAATATAAATCTGAAATCAGTGTTTCACAGTCAAACCAGATAATAATTATTTTTTTGTTATTTCGGCCAAAAAAGAAATGTATTTTAATTAGAATATCGAAATAAATATCTGACTGTAATTAGTTTCGTGGTTAATGGAATTTATTGCAACTATTTAGGTATGTTACTGCATGTCTTTCTAGTGACTATTTTTGGATCGAATTTAATGTAGATCATATATATACCAAAACTAATAGGGGGAGGGGTAAGCTGCAGATCAATCAGACTTTGTGTAGATACGAAATGTCTTAAAAAATTAATACAGTAGAAAAAAATGTGAAAGGGGGAGGGGAAGTTAAAGATTGCAAAGTGAAAAGTGAAGCATTTTTTTTTCTGTTTACTTTTTTTTATATTTTTTATTTAGGGACATTGCCACATGTACCTGTTTCTATCAATGGGAAGGTCGACTATCAATATGTAACATCCCAGATAGCAAACATGTGTTGGGCCAATATTGGCATTCTGTTGGCAACATTGTTGGGCCAATGTTGGAAAACTATGTTGGGCCAACGTCATTTTGCTCATCGGCCCTCAGTTGGCCCAACATGTTGGGTCTTTGTTGGCCCAACATCAGTATGCCAACAAGGTTAACTATTTGCCAACAATCTGCCAACAATGTCAACTATTTGCCAACAGTCTACCAACGTCGTCTAGTTTTGAAATTATGTTGGACCAATGTTGGTCGAACAGCAGTATGCCAACGATGGCTTCAGTCTGTCAAACATGTTTTTCATGCATTTCATGTTATGTAAGTAAGAAATATTTATCTCTAGTATATAATGTATATTATATTGGCAGGTCAATCTCGGCTGTCATGTGGAGAGTGTGATATTACACTCGTGTCAAATAAGCAGCTGAGTTCAGTTGATTAGTTTAACAACTTGCAGAATCTATATTCAAATTTTATTTGTTTTTTTGGGCTGGTTTTAAGTATTTTTTGTTTGTGCATAAAATTATTCAATCATTAAGATAAATACATTTAAATGACTACACAGATTTGAAAATATTAGATAAAGAGAATGAAGAGCACATTTTTTGGTTTGCACTTTGAAATAATATCTAAAAAAATATTAAAAAATCTGTGGTATAATACGGGGAGATAAGAACTTAATACGTTGGCATATTGTTGGCACAATGTTGGCTCATATTTCAATATTGTCATGAAATATCAATGATATGGGTTTTTTTTTTTATAAATATACTGTTTTAAAAACTTTTGAATTATTCAAAATACTAAAAATTTTCTAGCTCTTGGCACAGACGGTTTAAAATAGTCCTATTTAGGAAGACTTTATTATTTGATTTTTTACTGAGTCCTCAATGCCCTTCAAACACAATCTATATTCTCTACGATAACATAGAATCATTCAAATAAAGTTCGAATAAAATTGGTTCAGTAGTTTCAGTCAGAAGATCTTACACTGAACCAATGGATAACGTAAGTCAAATATCGTTGGGCAAGCTACTTTAAAAATAACAGTTGGTAAGAAAATGTTGGACCAACATTGGGCCAATAACACCAAAATGACAGTTGGTGGAAAGTCGTTGGGCCAACAAGGGGCCAATAGTGTCAAAATAACTGTTGGATGAGTTTTGTTGGGCCAACAAGGGGCCAATAGTGTCAAAATAACTGTTGGCTGAGTTTTGTTGGGCCAACGTTGGTTTCTTGTTGTGCTGCCAACGCCAACTATTTACCAACTGTGCCAACCAATCACCAATGTTGGCCCAACAAAGTATTGCTATCTGGGATACATATGGATTGTCGACCTTCCCATTGATAGATCGAAACAAGTGCCTGTGCACATCTCTCCTTGGTCCATCTTCTTTTAAGCATATTATTTAGGGAAAGAAAGACAATTATTCTATACACAATAGCCGTTTTAGCTATACAAAACTGTTGGAAATGTAGGTTATACGTTAATAAGACCGCAATCAAATGACAAAGACAAACTAAGGACATCCAGAAGGCAACATAGTGGATTAGTTTTCAACAATATAGATAGATCTCTATGTTCCACACCGTATGCGTACTTTTTCAAAATACGCATGCGTCGGACTGTTCGCGTACGGTCTGCCAGATTTTAAGAAGTTGGTCAAGTTTTAATACAAATAAATATATTACAGATCAATCTCGAATTGATATAAAAAGTTCAATTGTAATTGGAATAAAAACTTATTGTTTTGACTATTTTAATAGGTCGCGTTAATTTAATCCGGTAAGCTCCTGTATTTAGCATGAAATTCAATATTGCTCACTGAATTGAAGACATAATGTGGGTGCAAAGTTTTTAGAATATTTAGGAACTTTTCTAGAAAAAACGTCAAAACAGCTGTTTCAATTTCTAGTTTTAATATAAAAATAAAATTTGATAGAAACGATACAAAAAAATAACATTAAATCGCAATTCTCCAAATAATGTATTAGACAATCTAGATAAAAAGGAGAAGCCTAAATGTAAAAAAAGTTAATAATTTAAAATTACCAATTTTTAACTACATAAACGCGTATTTCTCGCTTTTCGTTACACTACAAGACACTTTCCTATGAGCCGTTGATTGCGGAATATCGTCTGTATATTTCCAAAATATTCACGTAAATTGATGTCGTCGTGTGTTAAAACAGTTATTGGCCTATCAAATCGGTATATATTATTTCATATTCACGGTTGGGAACCCCTTTAACCCGAATTCCTGCGGTGTAAAAATTACATGCTTTGCATATTCTTTAGCTTTTATATACTTAGTATGCAACCTTTTTGTTGGTTGGTTGTACCATAATGTTCTCATGCACCGACTTTTAAAAGAGACCACCCGAAAACTCTCTTTGTGGATACTCTTATAGTATTAAGCATCCTATCCCGCTAATAGGCGCTTGAATATCAGATATCTATTTGAAATAACACAAGATATATGAGGTTGTGAATGAGGTTTACAGAATAGAGAATAATGCCCCTCCCTCCCCCCCCCCAAGAAAAAAGAGAATATAAAGTAAAGTTGATTAACAAAATAACTAAACTCTGCGTTTTTCTGCATACCAAATTAAATATTGATATACGTATGTCATTTGGAATGAAATGTTGAACTGGTCCTTATCAGAACTGGTTCAATGATTTTAGCCATGCAAATTATGTTCATTAATAATCATCGGTATTTTCGTCCACCATTGCAGACTTAGTTAACCTTACATCCTTCTCCTACATTGTGTCAATAATTATTACAACAATGAAATTTCGTGAAAGAGTTCCGACAAAAATAACCATTGACAACAAAAAGCTATGTACAGCTGAAAAAAAAAATACAACAACTAGTCATACAATCAAAGAGCTATAATTCTCGATTTTTGGAACGAGGCATGCACACAAAGAACAGAAACAGTTGAAGAGCTATCAGACCAAACAGAACCTAATAAATAGCCAAATCATGCAGACGAAGATCAACTTTGTCTAATGGAGTTGAAACCTTAGTTTCTTTATAATTTCAAAATTTATAGATAATTTTAAGGGACGTCTCTTTCGCCGGAATGATTCCTACGTGGTCCGTGTAACACTTATCAATTCAAAGTTTTAAAATTTTTTTTAAATTTAACATATTTGGAATTTTGATCAAAGTTTCAAAATATCAAAATTCCAAATTGTGTAAAAGTTTTGAAATTTTGAAATTTTAACCAAATAATTAAAATATTTAAATTCTAAATATCTTTTATAAATTTGATAGTTTAGAAATTTGATCAAACTTTTAAAATACTAAACCTAATGTGCAATTTTGATTATTTCACTTTTTGAAAGTTTGATTTTTTAGATTTTTGATTAAAATATCAAAAAGAGAAAAGGGGCGAAAAGAGGGGTATCTGAAAACACTGCTCTGATTCTTAGTTTGGAATTAATAGCTCGAAATATATCAAATCACTTTTTATAACAAAATAAACAATAAAAGAAGAAGTCGTTTTTTTTTTATAAAACATATTAGACATCACCTGGGATAACAGTATCCTGAAATTTTAAGGTTGTGCATCTATTATATAAAAAATATCCTATTTAAACCGGCATCAAATAAATTGATTTAAATATTTGATAGAAAGATAGCGTTTGAGAAAAAAAATAATAATAATAATAATAATAAGAGCTATTTGGTGTTCCCAGTGCCAAAAATTTAGAGGTAACAGTGAAACCAACTCGCAGTAGGCAAAATAGTATTATTCGCCTTTTTGACGTTCCTGATGAAGGTAGATCCAGAAAAGCGCTACAGTTGCATGCAACTTTATTTTTTTTGTTTTGCCGTAGTTTTTTATTGATTGCATGACGATAATATATTGCCTTTTATGATTGATTTCAGTTCCAAGTAATGATACGAAAGGAATACTTAATTTATGGTGTCACAATGAACGTTGTGCTAGGCGTGCTTCAGCAAGCCCCTAGTTAAAACAGTGTACAGGGTAGTGCTACGTATATTTATGACTATTGAACGTGTACAGCTAGCCGAGTTTTCTGCATATATATTGGTAGCAGCTACGTAGCGGTATTAAACACAACCCTGGTTCAGTGATGGAGCAGTGATGGTTCAGTGATAATATACGTCATACTAACTTAACTACGAAATATAACAATGAACTAAAATTAAAATCATACTAAACTTCTAAGACCAGAGGCTCCTGAATTTGGACAGGCGCACAAACGCGGCGGGGTAAACATGTTTCGTGAGATCACAACCCTTCCCCTATACATCTAGCCAATGTAGAAAAAAAACCACAGCAATACACACAGTTAAACGCACTTTAAAAGAAATCCAAGTCCATGTCAGAAAAGGAAACAAAATAAACTAATCAAAATGACAATGATAATAAATTCTAAAGGACTACTATATATATAAAGCTAGCAGTTACTGACAAATGCCAGCTCCAGACCTCAATTAAGCTAATTTAAAGATAATAACTTCATCATATGAATAACAGGCTAACTGTTGGACTTATTGTTTATTTGTTCCTGAACACTCATGAAATATTTGTCACTGGCAACCAAAAATGGATAATTTAAAATAGGTTGTTCCTCAACATTTGATAAATTTAAGATATTTATAAACAAAATATTAAATAAATTTATATGATACATATGTAAAAGAGGACTTATAAATAATTCATCAAAAAAACAGCTTGTGTTTATCTTTTAAAACAAAAAAGTTGTGCATTTCTGTCGGGAGGAAAAATATGTCCACAAATCAGAAATTTCGACCTCGTTTTACTCAAAAAGTAGCACATGAAGGTATTTTTTTTTTATTACATATTTGAGAAGTTAAATTTGATTTAAGAAGGTAAAAATAGCCTATATATCTTAAAGGGAAGAAATTTTCACCGTCAGAAATAAACTGTTCATGGATATGCCCTTAAAAATGCACAAGTAACAAATATGGAACAATGATATCCCTTCAAACAAAAAAAAATCCATTTCCTTTTATTTTCTATTTGAAAACAGTGGTTGGTCCTTTAGGGCCCCTTGTGGCACCGTTAAAGTCCACAATTCCTCTAAAGTCCACAACACCGCTAAAGTCCTCAATAATTTTCCGCTAAAGTCCACAACGACGCTAAAGTCCACAAAATTTCCGCTAAAGTCCACAAAATGACCTCCGCTAAAGTCCACAAGAAAACACCGTTAAAGTCCACAACAACAAGTTCCGCTAAAGTCCACAAAAAAGCACCGTTAAAGTCCAAACATTTTTTTTTTCATTATTAAAAGACAATTTTCTGTTTTTTACACCCGATAGTATAGATCTAATTAAAAGCACGGACGTTTGTTCTTAGAAAGTATTTCTTGTCAGCATAAATTATATTTTTGATGAATGAAAAAATTATAGTATTTGCTTTATCGATTTTTATGCGATTTTCTATCAACCAAACAGATGTACATTTCTGAAAAGTTATCTAACTATTATACTCTTTTTATTCTTTAGTAAATATTTGTTCATCCACAAGAAACTCCAACATAGCTTTCTCTTTATGTATATGTTGGAGACATAATTTGGAGCCTATATTTGATATTTAAATTTCCTTTGCAATATCTATAAAACATAAGTAAGATTTCCATTCAGTGTCTGTTAGGTTCCACAGCAGCCAAAACGGTCCGTAAATCTCAAAAATAGACTTGGATCCATCATGTTCTTTTTGAAATCAAAATAATGATAAAGAATACCACACATTCATGCATTTTGTGGTGCTCATCAGATTTCCATCACTCTTTGGTTTGCATATAAAAAAGAAGATATGGTATGATTGCCAATGAGACAACTGTCCACAAGAGACCAAAATGACACAGACATTATAAACAACTGTTTGTTTTGTTTTCAAAAAGGAAAATGAATTTGTTTCAGAATGAAAGATGAATTGAATAAATTATACGCGGATGTGGTTCTGTATTGTGTATTATACATGATGAGTACAAGTATAAGTTTTTTTCAACAATGCTACATGTATATATATGTTCCAGACAATATGAGTATATCTGATTTGAACCCTTACGCGTACAATGTGGACCATATAAGTATACCTGAACGTATACTCGTACCGTATGAGTATACTCGTATGGTTTAGTATGAGATCGACCATACATGTGCATTTGTCAAATTTATCAAGAGTCAGAAAATGAAATAAAAACTTTAACCAAATAAACTAGAGTCTCTAAAGAGCCTGTGTCGCTCACCTGTATTTACTGATCCTTTGGAAATCATGTAAAATAAGGTTAAAATCACAATTTATAGTATAAGATATCATTAGATACTATAATAATATCTAAGATAATAGCAAAGAACTAAGGGGCAGCAACCCAACAACTGGTTGTCTGAAAATTTCAGGGCTGATATATCTAAATCTGATGTACATTTTGCCACCGTCAGATTTGCTCTAAATGCTTCAGTTTCAGAGATATAAACCAAAAACTGATTCTACCCTATGTACTATTTTTAGCCATGTCTGCCATCTTCGTTCGCGGGCAGGGTCATCGGACACATTTTTTAAACTATATACTCTTATGATGATTGTGGATAAGTTTAGTTACACTTTGTTTAAGTAAGTTCAGAGGAGAAGATTTTTGTAAAAGTTAACGATGACGACGACGACGCCGGACGACGCCGAACGTAAAGTGAAGACGGAAAAGCTCACTTGGCCCTTCGGACCAGGTGAGCTAAAAAGTGACGCTACATTTTTTAGTATGAAATTAAGTTCAAATGCTCAAATTGCAATTGAAGTTATGGAAGTACATACATGTTTATTTTGGAAGATAAGTTTTTAGAACATTTAGGAACGTTGTACTTCAAAAACCGATAAGCCAGTAAAGTAAAATGGTCAGAAGTATTTGTCACCTATAATTAGTTGTTATATATATATATCATGAAATCTACGGGTATTTTTCATAACAAATATTTAGGAACTATTTCATGTAAGATTTTAATCAAAATTAGTACCAATAGAAGCAGACCTCTCATAGGTTTATTTGTTTATTTGGAAATTTATCTATTTTGAAGCGTTAGTTCTCAATTTCTGATGATATAACACAAAGTTTATATCTTATCCAAAAATTTGATTTACACAAAAAATGAAAAACAAAACTAACCGAAGAAAAAAGTATGACCAAATAAAAAAAAAACTTGCCGACGTATTTGTGTGTTGGGAAATCCAGAACTAATAAAAATAAGTGTCTATGAGCATTGGAGGGTGTGGATATATGATAAAGACAGGATGTGGATATAGAATAAAGGCGATAGGAACGTTCATCTTGCATTGAGCCCGAACACCAACAATTGTTGAACTATCCTATAGTCATATTGATTGATAAAATGTACGTCACATCAAAGTTCACGGTATCGCTTTCAGAGTTAATTTCGTTTCTTTATTCTCTTTTAAAGATACTTTTTTTTAGTATTTTGAAAAGGCTAAATGGAAGACTAGTATGAAGTTTTAAGCTGAAACTTTTACGAATTATATAATATCAAAGAAAGTTTCTGTTCTTTTCAATACAATTTAATTGGTTTAATACTGTAGAACAGATTTAGCGTTTTGTGAGTTTATAGAAATTAATCTTGTGAGTAATTTTACATGTGATTAAAACACTTTACCAAGATAAACAACTAGTGTATGTATATTTTCTTAAGCCCCATTTATGGGCATTGGTTTTTCCTTTTGAATGGTTTTACACTTGTAATTGTTGGGGACTTTTATAGCTGGCTGTTCCGTGTGAGCCAAGGTTCCGTGTTGAAGGCCGTACCTTGACCTATAATGGTCTTTTATAAATTTTAACTTGGATAGAGAGCTGTCTTATTGTCACTGTGACTCATACCACATCTTCCTATATCGATCAAATCAGGTTTTGTTGTGACATTTTGGTAGAAACCCATTCAACGCATCGATATCTGATAATATATGATACTAATCGATAAAAATATAACTTAAAGCATAGAATATTTTCTTTTTTATTTGGAATTTATCATACTGGCTTCATTTTTCCGTTCTGAAAATCATAACAGAAATTAATAACGTTAAACGTTGGTTAAATGTTTTGCGACAGGAGACCTTTGGGAATTCATAAACTTAGTATTTTTTTGTTTAATGATATAATCAAGATTGTTGCATGCCGTTCAAATGTTATAGATTAGGAGGCACATTTGCTTTGTACATTAATTATGTCAAAAAGTGATTATATGCAAAGAATAAGAGAAAAAAATACTTGTTGAATGCAGTAATAATAGATAAAGAATTTACAAACTTTTTAGAAATGATGTCCAAATTGGCCATCAAGATCAAAATTGATAGAACAAAATCATATACCGATACTGTTCTTTTTTCATGTATCAAACTGATAAAAAAAATACTACCGAGAAGAAAGGCAAATGCTTTGTATTGTACTAACGGGATAAAAATAACGAATAATATGTTTTTAACAATAGAAAAAATTGGTGTGGACTTTAACGGTGCTTTTTTGTGGACTTTAGCGGAACTTGTTCTTGTGGACTTTAACGGCGTTTTCTTGTGGACTTTAGCGGAGGTAATTTTGTGGACTTTAGCGGAAAGTTTGTGGACTTTAGCGGCGTTGTGGACTTTAGCGGAAATTTGTTGTGGACTTTAGCGGTGTTGTGGACTTTAGAGGAATTTTGGACTTTAACGGTGCCACAGCCCCTAATGGATATATTATGGTAAATGGGTATACTTTGTACAAGTATCAGTCCAAACGTTGTCTAATGGTGCAACCATTTAACTTCAAAAGTGGGGATATGGTTGTTTTGTCAAAGTGAAGAAAAAACGCTCTGAGCGCAAACAATTTCATTAAGTTTTCCATCGCTTTAGATTTTTTATATATCTCGTAGCTAGTGCCCCTTTAACAAAATTGATAAATGGTTTCATTTGTTTAGTGCAAATTCTAAAGGGGCACATAACTTAGCATATTTTGTAATGCTGAAAAGATAAGAGTGGCTAAAAGAATTACAGAACAAAGAAATGCTACCCTCCCCCCCCCCCCCCCCCTCGTTGCCATTAATCTAGACCCTCACTGTGTCGGATCGTTTCGTTTAATATATTTTACTGTTTTTGTCTCCAAATAGAATATTGGTACAAAGTGTTGTTAATATATGTATTATTACTGACGAGGTGAACACAAAGAAAAATATTGCTTGACTCACGGCAAAGTTTGCTATGTATTCTTACCAAATTAAAATCGTTAAAAATTGCATTTGTGTTTAACCCATTCAATAATGAAAAAGCACCTCACTAAAAATATGGCCAAATAAGCAATTAAACTTCAGACATTTCTGCATCTTATGGTATCTATTTTATGAAAATCACTCATAGACTTACTTGGTAATATTTTTTTTTTAAATACCGATTTTAGTTGAAATAATAGGACATTTTTTGAGTGGGAACTCACTTTTGTCCTATGACTGTAAGCGTCATATATCTTGAATTTATATTGAAAACGGACTGAAATTCTTTAGTTGTATTAATGTTGATATAAAAATATCGCCATAATTCGCCATCCATAATAATTATTTTTAAAAATGTTTATTTGGCATGCCATACTCGATAAAAGTGCGGACGTGAAAGAAAGCACTCTTCTCGGTTTACGATACACTTACGATGATACACACGACGTAACTTGCGATCAACTTCGTAGTTCTTTACGATGCCTTTGTGAAACACACGTAACGGGAACGTAGAACCACACGTAAACCAATCGTAAACTGATACGATGATCGTAAGTTAAGAAGGCTTTGTGAAACGGTGGCCAGGACGTTAGAAAAGGAGGGAAACAGAAAGAGTAAGTACCATAACTGTTTTCGTTTTTTACTTGGCAATGCCTAGGTCTTAAATAAAATGAAATAAAGTACAAAAAGTCAAAAGTCTAAGGATGCAACCATTTGATTTGAGGGGGGAGGGCTAGGATTGAAAATTTTGTCCATTTTTTTTTTATAGTTGTAATCATCATTATTGTCCTGCATTTTTTTATTTTTCATTCTTTTACGGACCTGCAATTTTCATTAGTTTACTGAAATTGTTTTCATAAATTGTCATCCTGCTTGTTATGCTAAATTACTGATCCTGCCTTTGTTCAAAAGCCTGTCTTGCCTTTTTTAAATTTCATCCAAGCCCCCCCCCCACTCCCCTCCTCAAATGAGGGTGGATAGGACCTTTATCGGGACTCCGGGATCGAGTGTTTTTAAGGTCAGGATTTAGAGATTGACCCTTTCGAGATCCGGAATTTTTTTTTTGGAATTTCGGGATATCAGGATTTCTGGACCTCGGGATTTCGTTTTTTAAACAGGGATTTCGGAATCAGGACCCCTCCTACCTCAAATGATTGCTCCCTCCGACAATAAAATTTTAACAAAATAAATAAGAATCCCTGGACAATTACACAAAGCTTATGTTTGTAGATCTTCTTATCAAATTGATTAAATCAAAACTGAATTGACTTCACAATACTTTTTTTTTAAACAAAACATGCATGAGGTTTGATTTTTAAGGAAAATACACTATGGCCTTAGTAATACATGTAGCAATGTAAAACAGATTACGAATAATTTATAATTTTATAATTGCTGTCATATTTTTTAAATTGCAATTGAATATGTATTGCATGATTTATATTCATGTAAAAAGTTGGAAGATACCCAGAGGGATAATCAACCACCAGTGCATCATTTACATGTCACGGAACAAGGCAAACAGAAAAAAAAACGTCCTTTTCTGTCAAAAAAACACTACACATATTTTTTACTGTCTGTTGAGTAGTTAAGTTCGTACGCTGCGCTTCAATAAAAACGATGCCCTTTTCAAACAATTTTATGTGACTACATGTCCATTATTTATTCCGTGTGCATTGAATGGGTTGACATGTCATAAATCTTTCTATATTGTTGTATGGTCGATTAAAGCTTGTGTAATATGATTTTTTAAAATAAATATGAATTCATACTGACTACATAAAAGTCATGGCCCGTACAAGTGTTTCTTACCAAAAACCACATTTATCGTCCTTGAGGTCAAAGTTCAAGGTCACATGAAGGTCAAAATTTTAAGAAGGCACACCACCTCATGATGATACATCCACATGCTAAAGATGTAAGGCCTAGGTCAAAAGGCAAATAAGTTATGGCCTACATGGTTGTGTTTTTCACGGGAAAAAAGTCATAAAGTTGACCTTGAGGTCACATTTGAAGGTCACACAAAGGTCATCATGATGCAATACACTTAACCCTGTGATGATACATCAACATGCCAAAAAGCTAAGGCCTAGTTCTAAAGACGAACAAAAATATGGCCATTATGTACTTTTTGAATAGATTTTGCTCTTATTTAATGAACCAATTTGAGGGTTGGGCGTAATTTAAACTTAAATACCAAAAAATCAAACGGTTAAATTTTAAAATAATTTTGCAAGAACAACCGACTAGTATAGCACTCCAAATTCTTAGTTTTATGAAAAAATTAAACGACACATTTTTTTTCAAAAAAAAAATCTTCAAATACTAGAAGTACGGCATTCACCTATCAGGGCTGATTCTGATACCCCCTATTAAAGTTCTGGCAAAATTTTAAATCCGGAATAAAAAACTTACAAGGAAGGGGTATCAGTGAACTAATATTCACCTCAGCTATCATTATTAGCTATGCTATTGTCAATTTAGGATTAAATTTTAAAATTTTTAACAAATTCAACCCTATACCAATATTTCAGAAACTTCCAATTTTGGCCGATACTAGTATGTAAAAGATGCCATATTTGAGTTGCCAAATCTTTTAACCCTATGGTTCAAATCTTTTAAAATTTTTACAAGATGTTGAGGTTGGCCTAGTTTATCAATGAAAAAAAATTAAGAAAAATTAAACGACAGGATTTTTTTGGGGTATAGTGTTGGGTACCCCCTTAAACAAAGTACATAATTTGAATGATTTTGATTTAATTGATTGATATAAAATATTAAAGCAAATGAAATAGGCCATTTGTAATAATAAAAACATATAATATAATATGATCAATTGTTTGTTACTCTGGTCCCTTTATTGGACAGCACACCTCATAGTATACTAATAATGTATTAAATGTAAATGAAATAACTAAATAACGTAAATGCATGCATATTTGATCATACATATCATTCTATATCTTTATATAGAGAAATCTAATTTAATAATTGTATTTCTGTTTATATTTAAAACCTCTAATAATTGAACAATTATTATCAGAATGTTTTTATCTTCATTTCCAATTAGCCAAATAAAACTAGTAATATTTAGTTAGCTTTTAATATACTGATAAAAAAATCAATATGTATACCAATAAAAAAAATATTCAATGAGCTTAATAGTTATCAAAAGTACCAGGATTATAATTTTATACGCCAGACGCGCGTTTCGTCTACATAAGACTCATCAGTGACGCTCAGATCAAAATAGTTAAAAAGCCAAACAAATACAAAGTTGAAGAGCATTGAGGACCCAAAATTCCAAAAAGTTGTGCCAAATACGGCTAAGGTAATCTACTCCTGGGGTAAGAAAATCCTTAGTTTTTCGAATAATTCAAGGTTTTGTAAACAGAAAATTTATAAAAATGACCATATAATTGATATTCATGTCAACACCGAAGTGCTGACTACTGGGCTGGTGATACCCTCGGGGACGAAACGTCCACCAGCAGTGGCATCGACCCAGTGGTGTAAATAGTTATCAAAAGTACCAGGATTATAATTTTATACGCCAGACGCGCGTTTCGTCTACATAAGACTCATCAGTGACGCTCAGATCAAAATAGTTAAAAAGCCAAACAAATACAAAGTTGAAGAGCATTGAGGACCCAAAATTCCAAAAAGTTGTGCCAAATACGGCTAAGGTAATCTACTCCTGGGGTAAGAAAATCCTTAGTTTTTCGAATAATTCAAGGTTTTGTAAACAGAAAATTTATAAAAATGACCATATAATTGATATTCATGTCAACACCGAAGTGCTGACTACTGGGCTGGTGATACCCTCGGGGACGAAACGTCCACCAGCAGTGGCATCGACCCAGTGGTGTAAATAGTTATCAAAAGTACCAGGATTATAATTTTATACGCCAGACGCGCGTTTCGTCTACATAAGACTCATCAGTGACGCTCAGATCAAAATAGTTAAAAAGCCAAACAAATACAAAGTTGAAGAGCATTGAGGACCCAAAATTCCAAAAAGTTGTGCCAAATACGGCTGAGGTAATCTACTCCTGGGGTAAGAAAATCCTTAGTTTTTCGAATAATTCAAGGTTTTGTAAACAGAAAATTTATAAAAATGACCATATAATTGATATTCATGTCAACACCGAAGTGCTGACTACTGGGCTGGTGATACCCTCGGGGACGAAACGTCCACCAGCAGTGGCATCGACCCAGTGGTGTAAATAGTTATCAAAAGTACCAGGATTATAATTTTATACGCCAGACGCGCGTTTCGTCTACATAATACAGTGTTGAATAGGTTACCTTTTAGAATAAGTTTATTAAAAGGAGCGACAAGTTTACATGGATCATTTCTAAACTTTCGGGAACGGTTAACAACATTTCCGTAAAGATGAGGATGTGCTTTCCCGTTTGAAACAAGTACAGATACAACCAAACTTCAAAACCAAATCTTTATACCTATGGAAAAATTTAGTAAATGTTTTAAGTAATTTATGGTAACGATATCCCTGGTTTAAAAAATTACCAGTCATACATAGATTGCGTTTGTTAGAATCAAAAACGTCACAACAAACAATGGCATAGCGAACGAGCTGTGAACTATAAACACCGTAAGATGTTGCCAAAGGAACATCACCATCAAAAAATGGAAAATTAACAATAGTCGTAAATTTTAATGTGGAGTTTCCCGTTAAAAACCGAAATATCTAAATCCAGGAAAGGACAGTTATTACCGAATACATTTGATTTGTTTTCAGTAAATTCTTTTGGGTAAATTTAACCAGTATATTGAGAAAATTCTTGATTTTTTAACGAAAAAATATCATCAACATAACGGTAAGTGCTGTTGAATTTATCAATTGAATGCAATTTTGACGGGTCTTTACTGAGTTTAGGCATAAACTGTGATTCGTAACAGTACACAAACAAGTCTGCTATTAGAGGACACAATTAGTCTCCATGGGGATACCCACAACCTGTCGATAAACTTTGTTGACGAAACGTACATAAATATTATCAAGGAGAAAATTAACAACTTCAATCATCTGATCACACCTCCAGTTAGTATATCTAGCATATTTACCTTTCTCATTAAAGAAGAAGGCTTTAAATGAGTTGCAGCAAATAAATTTGCATTCAGCTTTACCAAACGACCATTTAATTCAATCAATAGGAAAACTTTTGTTTAATAAGATAGTGTGGAAGTGTAGTGTAAAGAGTAGAAAAATCAAAAGTGTCAAAACGAAACTTATTTAAAACATCCAAAGAATTGTGTACACTCCAAAAATGGTTTATACCACTATGTTCATATATTTTATTTCAATACTTTATGATAAGTTCATTAATAGTAGTTAATGAACTAGTAAAGAGCACTGAACGATTAGTTTGTAGAACACTTACTAGAGGCCGAGATGAAACGATATTTAAATGGTTCTTGGTTTAGTTTAGGTAGCAAATACATAGTAGGGACCTTCAAATGTTCAGAAGAAGCCTTAAGCTTTGGTGTGGTTGTGATATGTTTACTATATGACTATGTGGAGCGGATGGACTTGAATGTAGATGAATTTAAATTTTCATTCTTAAGAACGTCCGTGTAATATTTACCGCATACCACCACCTCATTGTTGGCTGCTTTGTCGGCCGGTTCAAACACAAACCGCTTTGAAAGTTCATTTCTTATTCTGGACATTTTTCTTGTTTACACCATTTTTTATAAAACGAGGAAAGAGCATATTTGGTGACTTGAAGACACTCTTTCCAATCTATTTGAGATGGAGGACGATATGTTGGTCCTTTTTTTTTTTTTTTAAAGTTTTTAATCTCTTTGTCCTGGACGATATTGAGGTCCCCTGTAATAACATGGCCATAGGGAACATATCTAAACTTCGACGATTCAGGTTCAAGTTAAGGGAGTATTAATATCTATATTCACGTCTGATGTAACCGACGTATAATTAAAAAATAAACTTCTGCTGTTTTTATTTTGTATGTGTATGAAATTATAGGTGGTTTTATATTATCAAAATAGGGAGGTATAAAGTTTTGAACGGTAGAGTCATTAAATATACTAGATAAGTTGATAAAATCAATACCTCTCCTTATATATTTAATTTTCAGAAAATGACGTTTATGATCTTCAGGTTTGTCGATACGCGAGAACAGCCTTTGGTGGCAAAAAGCTGTAATAATATGAGATTATTCATACAGTGGGCTGAAGAATGAGATGGTGTCACACTCTTTGAAAATATCGTGTAACTTACTAATGGGTATTTGCCCCAGTTTACATAATAATTGATGCCTACCATTGTTTTTAAATATACATAGGAGATTACCAAGTGTATACTTTATACGATGTTTAACTCGTTGATTTCGATTGATACGTTTCCCATGAGACTTATTATTTCGTTGTTTTTTATCATTAATATTCATGATATCAATAGAAGAAGTAGAAGATATGTTTACTTGTCCAAGTATACTGTCATTTAGACCCAGGTGGTATCAGAAGATAATCTAGAACAGGTTAGTCATTTTCTGGCATTGCACGGAAATATTTGTGTATATCCACTCGCATTTTTATTGAATAATCTGGCTGCAGCAGCATTGCCACCATTAACACCATTAAAAAAACTGCCAAATTTAGATGGGGAATTTCGATTAACGGAGGTTGAATTAATATTTGGAATAAGGTTTTCTTTTAAGTCGTGCAAGATTGACCTACTTTGATTGATTTTTCTATAATATTTTGTTTTAAAGTAATCTCTCCGTGAATGGCTAAGTTGGAAAGATTTTTTTTTACAAAACCAAATATCTGGGTTTGTTTAAATATACTAGTCAAAAAAAGAAACGATACACGATCTTTTTTTTAAATCAAAGATGAAGTTTTCCTTTTAAATGACCAATATTGAAGGTAGAAATATTTAATGACCATGGCAATACAAATCTGTTTAAAACAATGTTTTTTTTTTGCTTTCATGACGTCACTGGGCGAAATTTAAATTGTTTGACAAAATTTGCATAAAACGACAATTTTAAATACAGAACTTCCAACTAATGATGCCATTCTCTCATTTAAAGGTAAAGACAATGTTTGCCATCTATTCTTTTTTTAAATCATACAGTTTCTTCGTTTATTTGTAAGGCAAAGTTCGGCCCAACGAGAAATCGTTAAAATGCATACATTATCCAATGATTTACCATAGACAGTATGTGTTAAGTGAAATTCAAAAAACGGTATCAATCGTAAAAATAATCCGAATGGTTCCAAATCCACAGTGTGTTGTTTCCATATCTAAAGCATTGATTTGAGACGAAAAAAAAAATATTTTTTTTTGCATTTTTTTGCAGATTTCAAAAAAACTTTTTTTTTCCCAAAAATATAAAAAAAACACATTATTTTAACGCATTTGTTACAACATGAAAATAACTTGAATAGCATATTAAATATTTTTAAACAAATTCAAAAATTCATTTAGAACTTAGAAAATTGTGTGTAGATTTTTTATTGAACTTTCCGCAAAAAAAAATGTGCATCCTATGATCATTGACACGGAATTTTGTAACTTTCCGACAGGTTTTAAATTTCATTATCGTATTTGCATACATTGCAAATGAAAGGTTTTTTAAATGGTGTATCTCAAGTTGTTTTATTTTTTATACTTTTTGATAGATTTTATTCCAAAGTCGTGTATCGTTTCTTTTGTTGATTAGTATAGTTTAAATATTGCATAAAACACTTGTGTTTCCTTGTTTATAAAGCTGTGTCAAACATTGTTTGCCAATCTGTATAAAATATTTACAGATTTAAGCAAGAAACTTAACCTTATTATGTAATGCTTTTATACAACCCAACATCGTGAATTATAGTTTATTTATCTCAAAATAGCCTAACCTGTTAAATTTTTGTTTACAATATAAAGAAGTCCTTTGTAAGCTATGGTGATGTAATTTCCTTTAAATTATATTTTCTATGTGAACACAGAATAGTATAAAATAAAATGTTGCTCATACTCATTTGAAAGTTTGAAAGAATAAACTAATTAAAGTTGTTGCTTACCTACAATCTCAAATGCCTGTTTTTATTTAGTTGCAGTATGTGTTTTTCTGTGAAACCTATGTTCGTTCCTATTTTCAAAAGACGTACTAATAATTCCGAATACGCAATATACTTTAACTTTGTACTTTGATAATAAATGACAAGAAACATTGCAAAGGAAATATTTTTCAAAATACCTCAAAATATAACTAATTATTGTGTTTAAATACATGGTTTATCAACATGTAAAGGTGTGGATATAAAAACGAGTTCTCTTTTATATGAAATCTAAAGTACCACACACAATATCTGAACGTAATCAGCCGTTCGCTTTCTGTATACAAAACCATTCGAAAGTGAATAAAAACAGAGTTTAGATGTGCTTACATGTACATATAATACATTTACAGACCTATCTAGAACTCCGAGGGAAATTCAAAACGGGAAGTCCATAATCAAAATGCAAATTCAAAACCTCAAACACATCAAACATATGGATATTAATTGTCATATTCCTGTCTTGGTACAGATATTTCCTTATGAAGAAAATGGTGGATTAAAACTAGTTTTATTACTACCTAAACTTGTCACTTTTATGAAAGTTGCACAACATGACAATATATTGTCTAAGATGTGTGTAAAAAACAAAGAGATAAATAAGCTGAAAATGTCAGAAATAGGGGTACATCAGTCAACATTATGTTATAATCTGTATTACTGTAAGAACAAACAAACACGTCATCAAAGAAACACAAAAAGTCAAATAGATAAAGCACATCAGCAACAATGAAAAACAAGAATACAAAACTTTACCATAGCACAACGACATCGAATAACACAATGACGGGATGTATAAGTACCAAACCACCTTACATGGATATTTCTAAAAATAGACTATACAGTTAAAGTAATATTCACAAAGACAAATAAGAGGTGATAACAATGTCAGTATCTAGAATGTATAATTCGAAACCATCGTGTATTATTCAATACATTCAACATGTCCAAAACTCATGAATTTGAAAGAAACAACAATACAATGACAAAACTGGAAAATCGACACGATACCTTTCAAAACTTAGTTTTTCTCAGAATAAGGCCGTGTTCACATTGACCTACACTCGGTGTTGTGTTAGTGTAACTCACATGTAAACAAAACACAATTACGTTCCCATTGATAAAACTCAATGTTTACATGTAGAGTAAATCATGTTTTGTCTACATGCAGTCGATACTCAATGTAGGCCTTGTGTAGGTTAAGTGTACACAAAACAAGACATTAAAAATACTTATTTCACCTTGTTTATTTATAAAAGAAACGATTTTTGATTAAAATTGATATTTATAACAAATATTGATCAAGTTCTTTAAATAATATTTGGCTAAACTTGATATATTTATTTGTTTTAAGAACACTTTACATGTACGTAGCTTTATTAACCCCTTATAAAGACATAAACATCATCATTGCCGAACACATAATTTATATAAAAAGGTCTTCCAAAATCGACTGGACGTAGACAGAAATATTTGCCACTGGTCTTTACTCAAACAACGATTCACTCATAAATGCATTACTATAAAAAGTAAGGTAAATTATTTTGTCTGTCTAGTATCTCAGATGTGTTAAAATACACTAAGAAATAATAAAAAAAAAAGTATAACCCCTTCTCTTTGCCAAATACTCCTCGGCAAAAAAAAAATACCATTTGAAACAAATACAAAAGATCGAAAATAAGTGATCCTTAACATCTCAATTCTTTTCCTCCTGTAAGCACGCTGATACAGCTTACGTTTTTTGATGTGTAATAGTGACATCTTTAGTATCTTTTAGTAAATCTTATAAAGGAGAAAAGACGGGGAAGGGCGGGTCTGGGTCAGAATGTTTATTCATTTTTATTCGATGATAGCAAACCACGCACACCCTTTTTTTTTGTAGTTTAAATGGTTTTTACCTTACTGCTGAAAAAGTTTTTCAGAAATATGCATTCGGTTCAACGTAATCACTGGGTAAAAGCTGATGACCGTAACTGCATTCACGGTCATCCCAAGATGTCGGACGAAAAATTAGGTCAGTATTTGTATTGTCTGTTAAGATGTTTCTACATCATTTTCTTTACAAAGCATACTTTGGTACGATGTTAATTTAGAAAAGATTCACACGGAAGTCACAAATCTCTACCGAGGAACTTGTATAGAACGGGAAATTGGATTTGAAAAATTAGCTAAGATGACCGTAAATCATCTTTAAAATATTTTCAAGATGACCGTAACATATAATAAGGATGACCGTGATTGGTAAAATGATGACCGAATTTCGAAAGGATGACCGTAATTTATAAAGGATGACCGTAACTTATAAAGGATGACCGTAACTTTCGTAGTATAACCGTCATTTATTGTCTGTGTTGATTGGTCTATCATTTTATCTTGTGAGTAAAATAACAGAAAATGTTTTTAAAATACTCCGCACAAACTTGTTCAGGTGAGCTCCAGCAAAATAGATCCTAAAATAGTCTTGTATAAATAGCGAATTTCAAAGGGGAGCCTTGTAAATTGTATAAACAGAAAACAGAATTGTTTTTTTTATATATCAAGACAAATCAAGATTTTATTCTGCTCCTCTGGAACCATACACATGGGCTCAATTATCGGATATTCATAATGTTTAAGGTTCGTATGAATGAATTGACAAATATGACCGTTTTTACACACATGTACATATCTATTAAGAGAACAGACAAACTGATGCATCTAGGAAAGTATTGAGGATTATGTACCCTTGTGTTGCTTCAATGCTAAACATATGGAAATGAAATAGAAAATCCACAGCCTTTATCCTTGTTCTATCATATTTGGCAATTTGATGACCGATAGATATAGGATTATTGCATGCAGTGCTAGCATTGGTTTCCTTATAACAAGTTTATTAATGTAGTTATTGGTTAGAACAAATAAAAATATGGACCACATCAAGTACACCTTTTAAGGTGCGCTCGACTTTAGTTACTCTGCACGAGGTATTTTGAAATTTATAGGTTAGTTGGAACTTTTGTAAAAAATAAACACTAGCACATCATAGAAAAGCAAGTGAGTAATCTATGTTTCAAATTTTATAACAAAAATCTCTTTATTAAAGGCTGTGGATTTTCTATAAAAATCTTGGTTTATTTGCCACAAAGTACTCTTTTTCTATTAAATGCAATGCAACAGTAAATAATAATGCTTTGCATCAAGTTTCCCCCTAGTATTTGTTTAAAATGGACTGTATCTATTATTCATTATATCTGTAGTTTTGATACAATTGATGTTTAGAAAATTCGTACAAAAATGGCTACAGAAGGGTACATGAACCTTAAAGCATGGCAGGACCTTTAGATATGTAAAAGTTATTACCTGGTTTTTGAGTTGCATTTTTTTTTAAATATGCAGAAGATAGCAAAATAAACAGACATACGAGTTTCATTTGATACGGTCCACTCAGTTACACAGTTAAAATCACCTATTGTTTGCAGGTGTCTATTGTCTATAGTGTCCATTTAAATCAAAACTACTTACAACATCGATTATACTATTTACTATCATTTTCATATAAACTCAAAATACGCCAAATAGTTAAAAAGAACTAACTGAGCCCCTATTGCGACAAATTCAACAACAAAAATGCATACAAATATGGATATTTCTTTCAATTGACGAAAATCCTTTTAAATTTAGTCATTCTTTATAAATTACGGTCATCCTTAACAATTTACGGTCATCTTTTAACCAATTACGGTCAGCCTTGTTATGGATCGTTAATCCTGTTACGGTCATCTCGATTACGATTTACGGTCATCCTAGCGAATTTTTCAAATCCAAATTCCCGTTTTATACACGTTCATTGGTAGAGATTTGTGACTTCCGAATGAATCTTTTATAAATTTACATCGTATCAAAGTATGCTTTGTAAAGAAAATGATGTAGAAACACCTTAGCAGACAATAAAAAAAAACTGACCTAATTTTTCATCCGACATCTTGGGATGACCGTGAATGCAGTTACGGTCATCAGCTTTACCCCAGTGGTAATGAACATTTAAAGGAAATATAGTTTACAAGTGTGAACAAATATTATGTACAGATAATTAAACAAGGTGTATAGATGTGAAAAACTTTAATGTGAAACTAGTGTACATTACATTAAACTAATTGTAAACATGTTTACTGTACAGGATGTTTGGTGTGCACACGGCCTAAGTAGAACATATTACACGTGTGCCAATCGTTATGTTGATATTTTTTAGTATAAATTTTGGTATAAGCCTAGAAGGTGTATCCTAATAAGCTGATATCGCAATCAAAGAAAGCGAACTGGTTGAAATAATGATGTATTCCAGATTGTCCATGTGCATGATGTGTTTATCATTTTCGTGATTTTGTTGTCTGCGAGAAAAGAAAACTTAAAGATATAATGAAATTATTTTTTAATTGAAATAAAATTATATGGTTTACATGTTTACCTGTCATTCTCTTTGTCTATTTTAGAGTTGGGTCTTTATGTAATATTTGCTTTCGTTTTAATTAAAATAACATTTAACACGTTTGCAATGTTTTACATTTAAAAAACAGCAGTTGGTAACTGTTCTATCACATTATAAATACGATTTTGTATGTAAATTAAAGTTAAATTGTTTACCTGTCATCCTCCTGTGATAGGATTTGATAAGAACTGTGTATTTCCGTAATATCAACTTTCGTTTTTATTTGAATTACTCATAGTTATAACACCTACGCAATACTTTGTAATTTGTATTTAATAACCTAGGTAAATCAAACATGGTGAAAATTAAACCTAAGGTCTAATAACAAAATGTGTACACACAGAGCCAATTAGATCATGTAAATAGTAAAATAATCTAGGGTGTGTTTCCTCCCATTAATTTGTTTAACTACTAATATTACATCACAATATATTGAGATTTTATAAATAAATTAAAGGCCATCCTCTTTGCTTTTGATATGAAACTTGTATTCCGGAATAATAACTTTTTTTTCAAGTAAATTACACGTTCTTATATCATATACACACTATTTTATAATCTGACTTTAAAAACCCAGGTACAAAGTAAAAAAGTACCATAAAAAAGTGTACACACGTAATAAATTTTGTTATAAACTGATTTGGTTTTTGTTTCTTTTCTTTTCATATTCTTATTTGTTTTGTAACATAGGCAGCACTTTTTATAACTATTCGTAGTATATTATTTAAATGGGAAAAAAACTACATAGAATGTGTATAAAAAGATTAAAAGTATGCTTTGAACATTTTCCGTTTTTTGGTACAGCTATTTTTCTTATATTTAATTTGTTTAGAGTGTGAAGTAGGTAAATTAAAACAAATCATTAATAACTAGAACTTTTTCGTAGTGAACTTATGATTGATATGCATAAAAACTACATAAAAAGGAAAATAAAAACATTAAGAGTTGGCTGTAAACATTTGCCGAAAATTAAAACTAGCTAGATTTCTTATCATTACAATGTAGAGAAGGCAGTAAGTGAGTTAAAACAGATCAATAATTGTTAATTTTGATGATAACAGGTTTTTCTTTCAAACTAATGATTACAAATAAATTTTTTAACTAATAAATCAAATGTAGGTATACATATTTTGTCTTAGATATGGATAAACTGAACTTCATTTATCTATTCTATGAAATAAGAAAAACGATACCGATTTGGTAGATGCACATTTTGAAAATTAATGTCTCGTCAAAATATCTGAATATCACTAAGTTTGAAAAATATTTAAGACTAAAAAGTGCTGACCTCATCAGATCATTACAGAGAAAAAGAAATATCTAACAAAAACAAACACCGAATGTGGAGTCCGGACAGGAAATCTTTTTTCTAGTATATGCCAAAAAAGAGACATGTTGAACAAAACATAAAGAATGTGTCACATCAAAGAAGGGAGAAACTGAAAACCGCATGTAACATTTAATACAAAACATGTAAAAGAAGGGAGAAACTGAAAACTGCATGTAACATTTAATAGAAAACATGTAAAAGAAAGTAGAAACTGAAAACCGCATGTAACTTTTAATACAAAACATGTAAAAGAAGGGAGAAACTGAAAACCGCATGTAACATTTAATACAAAACATGTAAAAGAAGGGAGAAACTGAAAACCGCATGTAACATTTAATACAAAACATGTAAAAGAAGGGAGAAACTGAAAACCCCATGTAACATTTAATACAAAACATGTAAAAGAAGGGAGAAACTGAAAACCGCATGTAACATTTAATACAAAACATGCAAAAGAAGGGTTAAACTGAAAACCCCATGTAACATTTAATACAAAACATGTCAAAGATGAAAGATGAAATACAAACATTGTCTAGAGAGTTTAAACCTAAGTTACAATGACTTTGATTTTCACCAGCTTTTGACAAGATGGTATATCAATTTGTTTACACATTTCATGCATTTGAAGAGGTTAGACATGTCGGATAACAACAATCAATTTAATCAAAATAAAGTTAAGATAGATGGGATAAAAATTGATAATACTAATCTATCTGATAACAAATCCCTTAACATTATTCCTTCCTTTCATCCTCCAAATATTGTATTATTGTTTCCTTCAATACTTGAAATCTTGAATATATCTTGTATCAACGTAGTAGGAGACCCAATCAACAGCCTTACATTAAAAGGAATCAAAGACCTGCAAATAATTGATTTAGCATACTCTTCATTGTGTGACTGCAATTACACAATAAATGGACTTCAGAACGTGGTAAAACTACTACGTATTCCACTACGTATAGAAGACTTTAATCAACTTAGTTTCTGAAACGAAAAAAATAGCCTGTTTGACAATAAGAGAAATTGACGCCATAAAAGTGCTATTTAGAAAATCAAATAGAACAATGACAGTCTTATTAGATGGCAACCCTCTTGTTTGAACTTATGCTTCATTAGATTTTGTAGAATGATTATTTATCACAACAGTGAAACTTGACAGCAATGGTAGTTATTCGTGTGTCATAAACGATGGATAATATTACAACAACTAAATAAATGCAGTTTACATCAGTTACGAAATGAGAGAATAAGATGTATTACGACAGTATGGGTTATTTGTTCTGCAACTTTATTTGGTGTGCTTCTTTTATATATTATAGTTGGATATCGTGACAAATTGCACTTACAATACTTATGTTTATTTATCGGAATAGCCAATCCCCTTTTCCGGAAGTCAATAGAAGAAGCACTTGAATATGATGCATATGTAGCTTATTGCGATGGAGACTATAAATGGGTATATGGACCTTTGTGCATATTTCTCAAAGAAAGACGGAATTATAAACTACTTTTACGAGATAGAGGAGATGTCAATGCTGGAGAAGATAGACTTTTTGCTTTAAACAATTCAATTTCAAAATGCAAAAATATAACCTTAGTGATTTCAAAAGAGTATGTGAACAATGATTGGGCATACTATGAAGAAACTGTTGGAATTGAACAAACAACGATCACATTCGCAAAACAGACACATTTAATAAGAAAACATTTTCTGGAAATGTCTAGATCAAGCAATGAAACGTTCATGATGGACAGTGTCGTTATGGTTTTTTCAATTGATGCTACTCAACAATGTTATTTATGTTCATTGCATAAATTCATTGCCAGGCTAAACCATATGCAGTTATAGTAAAACTTTAAAAACATGCACGGTCCAGCTGTCAATATGATGACAACTATATTTATCAGAGGAATACACGAAACTAATAATATACGAATCAGACTAGATATGCTCGCAGGTATGTGCAAAAATTTTACAATAGCAATGTATTGTCACAAAGATGTCTAAAATGTGTAAAATTTCCTTGTCGGTAAAGCGCTTATATATAATTCAACCAGAAAATATTTATGAAATGGCATTGACTTTCAAATACGTGAATTTCGATTTTAATAAGATGACATCACTCTGATCACACATTACTTTCTGTTCAAAGATGTCGAGATTATATTAAGCAGTTCAATAAATTATCATTATTTTGAAAACCTTGAGTAAGCTTAATTGATGCAATATCCATTTGTTTGCTCATAGAAATACTTCGGACGCAACCTATTCAAAAATTTACTTTCATTAATAAATCTTTTAATTAACAAAATGTTACTGTTTATTTTATATTTTGGAAAAAAGAATCAGATAATTTGTCAAACGGAAATGCTTTATTCGGTTTTATCATGTATATATATTATGTAGTCATTTTATAAAAAAATAATGTTCGCAAAAGTAAGAACTATTCTAAATAGTAAGGATGTTCTAATCCCAGGCAGAAAACCCTAGCCGTATAAGGAACAAATTTTTGGAACTTTTGGTCCTCAATGCTTTTCAACTTCATTATACAAGTCAGGAAAATGGCCATCGTTATATTATAGTTTGTTTCTGTGTGTGTTACATTTTATTGTTGTATTTTTGTTGTGTCGTAGATGTGTTTCCCTCAGTTTTAGGTTAAAAAGTTTGTAATTTTTCGCAATCGATTTATGGATTTTGAATAGCGGTATACTACTGTTGCTTTAAAGTGTGCAATTTTGTTTGTTTGACAAAATACAAAACATATGCGTCTAATTATATATCATATATAGATTAACACATTTAAACAGGACGTAACTACATTGCATACAATATAACTTCAAGAGAATAAGTGAAGCTAAACGCGTTTCTTTGTATTTAACCCATTTAAAATTACTACTTCCTTATATCCATATCTAACTTGTAAATCATTACTTTATAAATCAGGTTAAAAAGTACAAAGACTCTAAATATAGGTTAAAATGAATGCCACCATTTTTATACACGCATTTAAGGGCTTAAAAGAGGGTCGAAAGAAACCAAAGGAACAGTCAAACTCATCAATCTAAAATAAACTGACAACGTCATGGCTAAAAATGAAAAATACAAACAGACAAACAATAGTACACATGACACAACATAGAAAACTAAAGAGTTGAAAACACGAACCCACCAAAAACTAGGGGTAATCTCAGGTGCTCCGGAAGGTAAGGAGATCCTGCTCCACATGTGGCACCCGTCGTGTTGCTTATGTGATAACAAATCCATTAAATAGTATAATTCGGTAGGTCATAATTCATGAAAGGGAAGGGGATTGTAGTTACGACGTAAGGAACATATCCGATATCTTTTGTGAAACGTTTATTCCATAACGGTCAACCAACTCGTGATGGCGTCCGTAAAATTTACGAAGGGATGATTTCAACTTCACCATTTGGAACCCTTGGTTGAATAGCTTCCTTGTGAGCAGCACTTTTCTGTATTAGCAAAATGTATCTATATTATCTTTCAATATATCCAAATTGTTTCTGTCCAGTGGGATATAATAAAAGATAAAATTTCCCACCCGAATAGCATTTTATTGTTTTAGATCAAAATGTCCATAGCCCTCATTGTTGTTATTGCCCAGACGCAAATAAACAGTGAGAAAATGTAGTATACACGAAGTTCGCTATAGAAGACTCCAATATGACATATATGATAAAATGTTAAACATTTCTGAGGAGCCAAAAAATTCTAAAATTAAACTTTTTTTTAAACCTGATTTTTGGGTTTAAGAGACTGTAAAAAAAATAATTGATGAAGAAAAATTATATGGTGGTGAACTTCTTTTTCTACTACGACCCATTGAAAGTATACAATTTTATGATTTTCATATTTTTCATCAATTTTTACCCATTTTTGGGCTATTATGGTGAATAAAATCACAGTTCCGCAATTAAACTTTTTTTCATACTCTCAATAAACATGAAGTGGACCAATCTGAATAATTTCAACTTAAACAAAATATAGGTAGGTGTTTATATAAGAAACTTTTATCATATTTTGATGTTTTTTCTTGTCAAATTTACCATGTTGCCAATTTTGTAAAGTTGTGATTTTTCTCAGTTTAAAAAACAAAATGCATATTATTTCAACTTCTTTGTTATGAATGATTGAACAAAATACATATCTAAGAAATTTGAATAGAAACAGTGATATGGGATGAACATGTTTCTTGTAAAATCATTTTTTGTAACCCTCAAACATTTTCTCAAAATGTTGACTAAAAAGACTGACTAAAAATTTGAAAATTGTATTTCTCAAAAACTACTTATCGGAAATACCCATTTTTTTTCACAGAGTCATAAGTTTGATTTATCAAATTCATTGCTATTTTCCACTTTTGACCCATACTTTGAAAATAATTTCAGAACGAGATTTCAATGAGACTGAATGAGACTGAAACGCCATAAGAATACAGCCATTAACTCTATTGCCTAAAATATGCTCTAACAATAAGTTAAAACAGATATAGTAAACAGAAGTTTATAAGAAGTCTAAGCTCGATTTACCAATAGCTAACAGAAGAAACTAAGCAGAATGACAAAGATCATATAAATTGACATGGGACGACTAGCAATTACTAAAATGTCCTATCATTTAAACTGATTGAAAGAAAAAGATCATACATGGAGTAGCTCGCTAGAAAACTGTCCCATATTACAGAAATGAACAAATGTTTAACAATTTCCATCCATCAAGTATATTGCATTAAATATGATAAAACAACAAGCAAAAATTAGAAATTCACCTTTAATTGAGGAACTCAAAGTTGTGCATAAAAAAACACTCTGTTTAGTGGTATTGGACATGTTTTAATTCTTAACAAGTGCCTGAACTTAACAATTTGTGTTAATTTGGAAAGAAAAGGACTGCATAATAAATGTATAAAAACAATGGAGATATTAAAAGTATTCAGAGCATTTAATTTTCAAAGTACTTATTGTGTGATGAAAGGAATTTTTTCAACGAGGAGCTGCAGCACAAGAGGATTTCGGGGTATGCTTATTTACGGAAAAAGTAATCTCACTTCGTACTCCGAAAATGTAAACACGTGTGTGGGAATTTCACAGCTTCTAAACGAGTCATCATACATATCCAAGTTTACGATATGGACTGAGCTACATATGAAAACATTACCCTTAGAAATAATTATGAATATTGACCCAAATGTACACGCATTATAAAAAAAAATAATTGAAAACATTGCGTTCAAAAAGTTCATGAGTCCGAAGCGTTTATCTGGATTTACATTCATCAGGAATGCTCAAAGCTAAACATTTGAAATCCGAGGATGTATAAGTACCGAAACCGTTGAAGAGCTATATGTAAAAATACCTAAGATAAATATCCATATTCATCTAAAGTCAACTTTGCCTGAGGGAGTTGAAACCTTAATTCCTTAATAATTTCAAAATTTATAAACGGACAATTTTAAAAAGGTTTGTTAAATCATGTCAGTACCGAAGTACTGACTACTGAGCTGATGCTACCCTCGGGGATTGATAGTCCTCCAGAAAAGGTGTCGACCCAGTGATGTGAAAAATTGAAAACATTACGTTTAATAATTTCATGCGTCCGAAGCGCTTTTCTGGATTTACATGCAACAGGAACGCTCAAAGCCAAACATTTGAAATCCGAGCATAAATAAGTATCGAAACTGTTGAAGAGCTATTTGTCAAAAATACCTAAAATAAATAGCCAAATTCATCTTAAGTCAATTTTGCCTGAGGGAGTTGAAACCTTAGTTTTTTTAATAATTTCAAAATTAATAAACATGATAAACGGACAATTTTAGAAAGGTTTGTTAAATCATGTCAGTATTGTATATATGGTAAAATTTTGTGAAATACTTGAGTGTAGTTTTGTTCTCAGGCTTTTCTACCTCAGGCATATATTACCTTAGCTGTATTTGGTAAAACTTTTAGGAATGTTGGTCCTCAATACTCTTTAACTTTGTACTTTTTTTGGCCTTTTTTCACCTTTTTGGATTCGAGCGTCACTGATGAGTCTTCTGTAGACAATACGCGCGTCTGGCGTATACTAAATGTAGTCTTGGTATCTATGATGAGTTTATTTTGAACGTACCTCGCAATTGATTATTTTTTTATTTCTTTCTTTGATGTCACGTATGAAGCAGGATCTACATACTCTCCCAGAACATCTCAGATCATCCCTGGGTTTTGATGGGGCTCGTTCTGTTGTATATTGTATTTGGCCATTGGTTGTTTTGCTATGTCTTGGCATTATTAAAATTGAGAATGGAAATGGACAATGTGTCAAAGCGACAACAATCCGATCATAATGCAGACAACAGCCGAAGGCCACCAGTGGGTCTTCAATGTAACGCAAAACTCTCTGAGGCGTCCTTAAGCTGGCCCCTAAACAAATATGTATACTAGTTCAGTGATAATGGTTGTTTTCCACTTATACGTCTAACTATCCTCTTGGTGTTTCACCTGTCTTGTAAGTTAAAGATATTTCATTATGTTTTCTTTCCTTTTATTATCTCTACTTCTAACAAAGGAAGTTAAATCTGATGTCGATCTTTTAATAAATAGGAATAGCTTACATCCTGAAAGAGTTATATATAACCCTTCCGGAGCACCTGAGATTACCCCACTTGGTGAGGTTCGTGTTGTTTATTCTTTAGTTTTCTATGCTGTGTCGTTTGTACTATTGTTTGTCTGTTTGTCTTTTACATTTTTAGCCATGGCGTTGTCAGTTTATTTTCGATTAATGAGTTTAACTGTCACTTTGGTATCTTTCGTCCCTCTTTTATTAACAAAATTAAATTGCTTTAATTTTAAATCGCAATGAAATAGTACGAGTGAAATACATGTGGTAAAGACTATGGCTTTCGACAAACAAAACATTGAGAGAACGTTTATCATCGTTGAATCCTTTTATTATCGAACACCATCACGTGGAGGGTTACATATAAATATTTTTTTTTCAAAGTAACTGTCATACTTACAAACGGGAGATTTTAAGTGCCATAACATTTAAATCCTAGCGAAGTGGAGTAAAACATTTTAATGAATGTAACAGAAAAAAAATATCTGCCATGTAGTTAAGAAAAATAATATAGAAACTGAAGAAGTCAAAGCCGAAACATCTTACAAACTGGTTAAATACTACAATCATAAAATGGAATATGTTAATTGATTCAAGTATGTTGCATATAAATCAGCTATGTGTCTGCTCATCGGATAATGTACATATAATTTTGCATTATACCTGCATTTTCTCAGAATCGAATTCCAACACTCAATAACAGGGCCACATTGTTGATTGTATGTTTTAATTCCCCGACTTCATCATTGAGTAGACTCGTAAACATCCCTCAATTTACTGAAGAAGAAGTCCCATTTGCACCAAATATAAAATTATTGTAATATTTAGTTACCTGTATTTTACAGTACTTGATTTGTACTTGCAATTTAAGTACTTCAAATTTTTGATTACACAGGTTCATTTTCAGCATTTTTAAAGTTTGTCTATTTCAAATCTCTTTCAGTTATGATGTTCAAACATGAAATATTGTAATCACTATTGGTATTATTTCTGTACAAAAAATATGTTGTATAAATCAAGTACTGTAAATTACAGGCCCCTAAATATTACAATATATCTATAGTAATGAAATAGCACTAAAAGTCAAAAGTCAATTTCCAGTACTACATATTTTTAGTACAGACATAGTACCTATGCAAAAGTAACAGTGTAGAAATGTTCTAATAATTTGATACATTTTATATCGAGATCTATTTACAAAACAGATTCATTACTTGCATTGACAATTACAGTTTTCGTTTTTACCTTCAAGTTGGTCAATACAATTGAACGGACTGTTGAATTCCTGCGATGAATACGATTTGCTTTAATTTTGTTTTGTCTAGAAAAAGATATCTATAAAACTAAAATATGAAATAAGAGAGAATGATAGATAGAGATATCGATTTGTTTTTCTTTTCATATTACACATATTACATGTATTAAAATAGCTGAGACAGAAATAATTTTACAATTAAACCTATGTAAAAATAATTGTGCTTTTATTTTCATTTTACAGCAGCTATTTCATGTTCCATAAGATAAAGGAGCTAGGCATTTGAATAAATTTATCAGCAACATGCATATCTTTACCATATTCTAACTCATGTGGTTTTGTCTAGTAAATTGTAGGTAATAAAGTACACAAACATCAGTTTGACAGATCAACAAATGCACAAATGAATTATTCAATTCAAAGACAAAAGTCTCCATGCGGCTAAACTATGAGATTCATCCTCGGATAATTCGACAGATTGTAAAAATGCTTGTCGTGCGGATTCCTTGTCGCCATGTAATTCTAAAGCAATCCCTAAAAAAGTGTAGGCATCTTCTGTATTCCAATTTGGTATCAAATAACGTTCTGCTATAACAAGTTCTAGACCTTCTAAGGAATCCCGACAATGTCTAACATTATTGAGGTGATGATGACAAAGAAAACTAAGGAATTTTGCATACGCTGTGGATGGAAAGAAATAAGTTATATTCCTTCCCTCCATTGAAAGTTCATCTGGTGTTAAAGTTGAATGTACCGTAAATCGTATAGAATCTATGAACATAATTTTCAGCAGATGAGCAACACTTTTCTTGGCAAATGTTTGCAGTTTTAGTAATTGGTAGTTGATATCTGATAGACTCATTCCAAAGAACAGTTTGTCGGGAGTACATTTCGATATAGAATACATAATGATGTGTAAAGCTTTTCTGTATTGCTTTGTTTTGTAAAACAATGAAGCTATCAAAAGCCAACCAGAAACAGCATCATGATAGACATTTGTTAGCAGAATACTTAGACAGGATTTGTACTGTTTGTATTGGTATTTATTATTGTTAATTGCACCATCAAGTTGTACACGCTGAGCTTGTTTACTGCACCTCTGTGATATGTGGTATACATAAAAGTGATTCAATGAAAATTGATAACACCATGTGTTGTGTAATAGTCCTGTGTTGAATATATCTAACTCAGAATAAGCTTTTAAGGAACCATTTGCACAAAACAAATGCTTGGATTGCACTATTTTCTTAACGTCATTAACATAAAATGTAAATGGTTCAATTGGAAAATTCCACATCGATACATGAAAGTTAGATATTTGATCTGAAAATAAAATGCATCGCCAACCATAGCTGTGTAATGTATGTAATTTTCTTAAAAGTACATCACGAGCATGGCCCTCTATTTTGTTCTCGAACATGTTGTTTTCTGGAATGAAGTAATGCAAGCAAACTGAATGTTCGACACAATAGACTAACCGGCTAAAACATCGCATAAAACAAGGTATAAGATTATCAGGCTTCCATACAGAGGATGGTAGTTCTTCAGATATCCAGAAAATAATTGTTTTAAGGAAATATGAACAGAGTAAATCTTCACATTCAGAATCATTTGCTATTACATCTTTCAAAACTATTTTCAAGAGAGCATAGCACATTAATTGGGTGTGAGTAAATGTATTAATTAAAAGTTTTTCAGCCACTGAAAAAGATACTCGCCATTCTAGATCTTCTGTTGGTGATCCGTGAACTCCGATCGGTACAAAAAGTACTCCGTGTTTTATAATACTTTGTGTGACGTTATGACTCGGCCATGAGCTACTTGATCTTGTTATCCAATTTACAGCAGAAGATATCCACGTTTTACAATGTAAAGAAAAGGCAAAATCTAAATCTCCTGTTTTGTCAGTTATACACGGACCATGAATTGTATCGCCTTTATCATCCCCAGCCAATAACAAATTTCCTTTCCATAATGCACTCGAAAAATAAATTTTACCATTATGTTCTTCACAGCATTCCAAATCATACTGACTTCTGCTATATTCTAGCCTTAATTGAGTAAAACCAGGTTTTACATCGTCTGTATCCATGTACAGATAAGTAATACTTGGATTAAAGTCGGGTTGTTTATCCGCATTCACTTTAATAGATTTTTCTACTTGCATTATATCTAAATCACTTCCTCGCATTTGAAGTCCTTCTCCAAAGCTTCCACTTGTTATACATGTAAATGACATGTTACTTGACAAATTATCTCTCATCGCGTTCATTAATCTGATTGTGTTAACATGTTCTTCTGTTCCTACGATGTTATGACACAGATAGTTATACAGAGCTAGTGATATGTTTGGTGTTATAATGTCTGTAATTAGAAAAATAAAACAAACATAGTAAAAACATTGTTCAAGGTATATATTCAAAACTGTACATTTATAATGCCTTCACTAATTTTGTTGACAGTTAAGTTCTCCACAGTATATTTGTTTTGAACATTAAACTGAAATCAAACGAGATTTGAATATTCAGATGTGTTATATAACACTTATTAGTAAAGTAAAGTTCAAAATAAGTGAAATTCATCAGAGAAAAACTCTTAAATACATAAGAGGGCTAATAAATTGACATGAATTAATTGGAGACATGAATAAAATGGAATGTTTGAAAATTTATTTATTCTTTCGTACAGTAAAAAACGTTTTTGATTCATGCTTTTCTCTTATATTGATTAACCGTACTTTTTTTCAAAACTGCTATTATAGTAGTTATGACCCTTTTATTTTTCATACTTAAATATAAAAAAAGATGTGGTATGATTGCCAATGAGACAACTGTCCACAACAGACCAATATGACACAGACATTAACATTTATAGGTCACCGTACGGCCTTCAACAATGAGGAAAAACCAAACCGCGTAGTCAGCTATAAAAGGCCCCGATAAGACAATGTAAAATAATTCAAATGAGAAATCTAACGGCCTTATTTATATAAATAAAGGCAACAGTAGTATACCGCTGTTCAAACTCATAAGTCCATGGACAAAAAAAAACAAAATCGGGGTAACAAACTAGAACTGAGGGAAACGCACCAAACATAAGAGGAGAACAACGACACAACGCTACAATGTAACACACAGAGAAACGGATCAAGCATCAGACAAAATCCCACGAGAATAACAAATATAACATCAAAACCAAATACATGAATTTGGGATAGACAAGTACCGTGACACGTCTTATCGCAATGTGAATTTACACTAAAAAATAAGAGAAAACAAACGACGCAACATTAAAATGTAACACACACAGATACGAACTATAATATAACAATGGTCATATTCTTGACTTTGTACAGGACATTTTTAGAGGAAAAAATAGTGGGTTGAACCTGGTTTTGTGGCATGCCAAACCTCGCACTTTAATGGCAATGTTAAATATAACATTGAAATGACAACATCATATTACAGGACTACAATACAAATAAATAGGAAAACGTGTTAGACAAAGAAACACATGATTAATGGATAACAAAAAGCATCAGGTTTAAAATTCAATACGCCAAAAACGCGCCTCGTCCACACAAGACTCACCAGTGACGCCCGGATATAAACAATTAACGAAAAACAAATATGTAACACATAAACAAACAACAACCACTGAATTACAGACCCCTGACTTTGGACAGGCACATACATATATAATGTGGCGGGATTAAACACGTAAGCGGGATCCCAACCCTCCCTTAACCTGGGTACTTTGTATATAGATGTCTCATGTTACGGAGTTTCTGTCAGTAACATGTGCAATGTCCTTGACCTCATTTCAATAATTCAGTGACTACTTGAAAAAAAAATTAACCTGGGACAGTGGTATTACAGTACAATATAAGAACGAACTATACAAATCAGTTGAAAAAGGCTTAACTCATCAGAAGGACAAAAATGCAAACGGACGTGGCTGGGTACTTATACATCCCGACACAAAAAGACACAATGAACAGATCTGAGATTACTCACTGTTATCTGACAGCTAGTTCACAGCCGCTAACAACTCATAAAAAATCATGCATCTAAGACTAACCTATCAATCCGTACACATCCAACAACCAATGGAATTAATGTAAAGACGTCATAAACAGTCAGAGAAAAACATGACTTTGTGCAATGCTTAAAAGTTATAGGTATCGACATATTGTAGATCCATGAATATGTATATGTATATAACATACTAGTAATATTTAGTTAGCTTTTAATTTACTGATAACACAATCAATATATGTATACCAATAAAAACAATATGCAATGATCTTATTACAGTGTTGAACATGTTAAATAGGTAACCTTTTAGAATAAGTTTATTTAAAGGAGCGACAAGTTTACATGGATCTTTTCTAAATTACCGGTCATGGTTAACAACTTTTCCGTAAAAATGAGGATGTGCTATCCCGTTTGAAACAAGTACAGATACAACCAAACTTCAAAACCAAATTTTTATATCTAAGGAAAAATTAAGTAAAGGTTTTAAGTAATTTATGGTAACGATATCCCTGGTTTAATAATTTACCAGTAAAACATAGATTGCGTTCGTTAAAATCAAAAACGTCACAACAGACACGGGCATAGCGAACGAGCTGTGAAATATAAACACCGTAAGATGGGTCAAAGGAACATCGCCATCTAAAAATTGAAAATTAACAATAGTCGTAAATTCTAGTGTGGAGTTTCCCGTTTAAAACCGAAATATCTAAATCCAGGAAAGGACAGTTATTACCGAATAAATTGAATGGTTTAAAATAAGTTCCTTGGGGTAAATTTCAGCAGTATATTGAGATGTTTTTTTTTTATTATTTAACGAAAAAATATCATCAAGATAACGGTGTTGTTGAATTTATCAATTGAATGCAATTTCGACGGGTCTTATACACTGTGATTCGTAACAGTACAAAAACAAGTCTGCTATTAAAGGGACACAATTAGTGCTCATTTGGGATACCTACAACCTGTCGATAAACTTTGTTGCCGAAACGTACATAAATATTATTAAGAAGAAAATTAACAGCTTCAATCATCTCATCACACAACCAGTAAGTATATCTAGCATATTTACCTTTCGCATTAGAGAAGAAAGCTTTAAATGAGTTGTAGCAAATATGTTTTCATTCAGCTTTACCAAACAACCATTTAATTAAATAGGAAAACTTTTCTTTAATAAGGTAGTGTGGAAGTGTAGTGTAAAGAGTAGAAATATCAAAACTGTCAACATAATCAAAAGGACCACTGAATGCACGTAACTTATCTAAAACATCCAAAGAATTTTTTACACTCCAAAAATGGTTTATACCACTATGTTCATATATTTTACTACAATAGTTTATGAATAGCTCTTTAATAGAAGTTAATAAACTAGTTAAGAGCACTAAAAGATTTGTTGTAGAACACTTACTAGAGGCCTAGCTGAAACGATATTTAAATGTTGTTTTTATGTTTAGTTTAGGTAGCCAATACATGGTAGGGACCTTCACATGTTCAGAAGAAGCCTTAAGCTTTGATGTGGTTGTGATATGTTTGTTTACTATATGACTCTCTGTTGAGCGGATGGACTTGAATGTAGATGAATTTAAAATTTCATTCTTAAGAACGTCCGTGTAACATTTACGGCATACCACCACCCTATTGTTGGCTGCTCTGTCGGACGGTACAAACACAAACCGCGTTGAAAGTTCTTGAAGTTTATTTCTTATTCTGGAAATAGGTGTATTATGTATTCTATTGTTTACTTCTAAATTATTTTCAAAATGTGATATTCTCTCATTTACCACACTCATACATATATTTAAATAACAATCTAGAGATTTGTTATCAGATTTTTCCCGTTTACACCATTTTTAACAAAACGAGGAAAAAGAGCATTTTTGGTGACTTGACGACACTCTTTCCAACCTATTTTATATAGATTACGATATTAAAGTCCTTTTTTTGAAAAGTTTTTTATCTCTATCCTGGACGATATTAAGATCCCCTTTTATACCATGTCCATAGGGAACATATCTAAACTTCGACGATTCACAGTTTTACGTTAAGGGAGTATTAATATCTATATTCACGTCTGATGTAACCGACGTATAATTAAAAACATAATAAATTATGCCTACCATTGTTTTTAAATATATATAGGAGATTACCAAGTGTATAATTTATACGATGTTTAACTCGTTGATTTCTATTGATACGTTTCCCATGAGACCTATTATTTCGTTGTTTGTCAGCAATAATATTCCTGATATCAATAAAAAGTAGTAGATGTGTTCCCTTGTCCAAGTATATTGTCATTTAGACCCAGGGTAAAAGCTGTTTGAAGTCGTTTAATCCAAGACAGTTTGATAATTTTACGGGAATCTTCAAATTGTTTATGCGACTGCCCTTGTTGTTTCTGGACCGTTTCGAGCGGTTGAAATTTAATTAATGTAATATTGTGGTTGTTTTTACCTTAATGTTGATAAATGATACTTTTTAATTTGTAAGGTTTTCGGAAGCGGTGTAGATGTTCCTGTGTTCGTTTAAAAAACTCCCGTCCTGTTTTTCCTACATATTGTATACCACACTTTGGCTTTGTTCATGTAACTTTGCTTTCATGACGTCACTTGGCAATTTTCAATATTTTGACAAAATTTTCATAAAACGACAATTTTAAAAACAGAAGTTCCAACTAATGATTCCATTCTCTCGTTTAAAGGTAAAGCCAATGTTTGCCATCTATTCTTTTTTAAATATTATACAGTTTCTTCTTTATTTGTAAGGCAACGTTCGGCCAAACGAGAGATCGTTAAAATGCATTCATTATAAAATGGTTTGCCATAGACAGTATGTGTCAAGTGAAATTAAAAAACGGTAATAATCTTGAAAATAATCCGATTGGTTCCAAATTTACAGTGCGTTGTTTCCATATTAAATAATATACTACGAATAGTTATAAAAAGTGCTGCCTATAATACAAAACAAATAAGAATATGAAAAAAAGAAACAAAAACAAAATCAATTTACAACCAAATTCATTACGTGTGTACACTTTTCTTATGGTACTTTTTGACTTTCACTATGTACCTGGGTTTTTAAAGGCAAATTATAAAATAGTGTGTAGATGATATAAGAACGTGTAATTTAATTGAAAAAAAAAGTTATTATTCCGGAATACAAGTTTCATATCAAAGGCAAAGAGGATGACCTTTAAATGATTTATAAAATCTTCAATATAGAGTGATGAAATTTTAGTAGTTAAACAAATTAATGGGAGGAAACACACCCTAGATCGATTCAGTATTTAAATGATCTCATATCAAATCCTATCACAGGAGGATTGTAGGTAAACAATTTAACTTTAATTTACATAGAAAATCTGATTTATAATTTGATAGAATAGTTACCATCTGCTGTTTTTTTTTTTATTTGAAGCGATTTATTTCTTGTTTTCTTGTGCATTTTTTTAGATTTCCAAAATTAAAAAAAAACAACATTAGTTTAACCCATTTGTTATGCGGGGTTCACACATTGCCGATTATTGCTTCCTTTTGAGATCAGACAGCGATACGACACGAAAAGTGAAAAAGTCGAATTAGTATCCTCAATTATCTGGAATGTCCTATTATTGTCTGAACGCAGTCGTTTTAGTTCGTAATAGATTCCTACTGGTCGCGTTCGCTTTGAAACGGTTGAATATCGACGCTTCCTGAACAATATCTGATTGTTGTCGTGATTAAAACATTTTTTTTACAGATTTTAATTAAAGTTTGAATTTCCATCCACGATTCATAGGATCTTGATCAGACTTTTAATAAATTTTAATCGGGAATGGTCTTGTCAGGGACGGCAGTAAAAATCGTGAATGTGTGACCCCAGCTTTACATAATGAACATGACTTGAATAGCATATTGAATATTTTTAAACAAATTTGAAAATTCATTTAGTACTTAGAAAATTGTGTGTATAATTTGCACCCTATGATCATTTACACGGAATTTAGTTACTTTTCGATAGGTTTTTATTTTCATTATCGTAAGTGCATACATTGCAAATGAAAGGTCTTTAAAATAATGTATCTCAATTTGTTTCATATGTTATACTTTTTGATAAATTGTATTCCAAAGTCGTGTATCGTTTATTTTGTTGATTATTATAGTTTAAATATTGCATAAAACACTTGTGTTTCCTTGTTTATAAAACTGTGTCAAACATTGTTTGCCAATCTGTCAAAATATTTACAGATTTAAGCAAAGAACTTAACCTTATTATGTAATGCTATTATACAACCAAACATCGTGAATTATAGTTAATATATCTCAAAATAGCATAACATGTTAAATTTTTGTTTACAGTACAAATAAGTCATTTGCAAGCTATGGTGACGTAATTTCCTTTAAATTATATTTTCTATTTGAACACAGAATAGTATAAAATAAAATGTTGCTCATACTAATTTGAAAGAAAATACAAATTAAAATTGTTGCTTAACTACAATCTCAATATATTGTCAACGATGTGTGTACAAAACAAAGAGATATATAAGCTGAAAATGTCAGAAATAGGGGTACATCAGTCAACATTATGTTATAATCTGTATTACTGTAAGAACAAACAAACATGTCATCAAAGAAACACAAAAAAAAACATATAGATAAAGCACATCATCAACAATGAAAAACAAGAATACAAAAATTTACTGTAGCACAACGACATCGAATAACACAATTACGGGATATATAAGTACCAAACCACCTTACATGGATATTTCTAAACATAACTAAACAGTTGAAGTGATATGCACAAAGACAAATAAGAGGTGATAACAATGTCCGTATCTAGAATGTATAATTCGAAACCAGCGTGTATTATTCCATACAGTCAACATGTTCAAAAATCATGAATTTGAAAGAAACAACAATGCAATGACAAAACTGGAAAATCGACACGAACCCTTCCAAAACTTAGTTTTTCTCAGAATAAGGGCGTGTTCACATTGACCTACACTCGGTGTTGTGTTAGTGTAACTCACACGTAAAAAAAACATAATGACGTCCCCATTGATAACACTCAATGTTTACATGTAGTGTAAATCATGTTTTGTCTACACAAAACTAGGCATTAACAATACTTATTTCACCATGTATATTTGCATGACATAAATGCATGACTTAAAAAGTGAGGTAAATTGTTTTGTTTGTCTTGTATCTCAGATCCGTTAAAATACACTTAGAAATAATAATAAAACAACATTACCCCTTCCTTTGCCAAATACTCCTTGGAAAAGAAAAAAAAAATACCATTTGAAACAGATACAAAAGATCGAAATGAAGTGATACTTAACATCTCAATTCTTTTTCTTCCTGTAAGCACGCTGATACAGCTTACGTTTTTGAATGTGTAATCGAGACATCTCTGGTATCTTGAAACTAGTGTAAATCATCAAAATTGCCTTTATAAAGGAGCAAAAACAAAAAAAAAAGGTCGAACGTTTTTATTCATTTTTATTCGATGATAGCAAAGAAATTGAAAAAATCCACACACCCCTTTTTTTTTTAGTTCAAATGGTCGTTACCTAACTGCTGAAAAAGATGTGCGAAAATATGCATTCGGTTCAACTTAATGAGCATTTAAAGGAAATATAGTTTACAAGTGTGAACAAATCTTATGTACAGGTAATTAAAGAAGGTGTATAAATGTGAACAACTTTAATGTGAAACTAGTGTACATTACATTAAACTAATTGTAAACATGTTTACTGTACACGATGTTTGGTGTGCACGCAGCCCAAGAAGAACATATTACACGTGTGCCAATCGTTATGTTGATATTTTTTTAAATAAAAATTTGGGTATAAGCTTAGAGGGTATAGTCTTATTAGCTGATATCACAATCAAAGAGATTTGACTGGTTGAAATAATGGTGTATAATGTATTCCAGATTGTTCATATGTATGATGTGTTTATCATTTTCTTGGTTTTCTTCTCTGCAAAAAAATAAAACTTAAAGATAAAATGAAATTATTTTTTTATATGAAATAAAATTATATGGTTTACCTGTCATTCTCTTTGTGTGTTTTAGGGTTGGGTCTTTCTGTAATATTTACTTTCGTTTTAATTAAAATAACATTTAACACGTTTGCAATGTTTTACATTTGAAAAACAGCAGTTGGTAACTATTCTATCACATTATAAATCAGATTTTCTTTGTAAATTGAAGTTAAATTGTTTACCTGCCATCCTCCTGTGATAGAATTTGATATGAACTGTGTATTTCCGTAATATCAACTTTCGTTTTTATTTGAATTACCCGTAGTTATAACACCTACGCAATACTTTGTAATCTATTTAAAAACCTAGGTAAATTAAACATGGTGAAAATTAAAACTAAGGTCTAATAACAAAATGTGTACACACAGGGCCAATTAGATCATGTAAATAGTAAATCGATCTAGGATGTGTTTCGTCCAATTAATTTGTTTAACTACTAATATTACATCACAATATATTGAATATTTTATAAATCAATTAAAGGTCATCCTCTTTGCTTTTGATATGAAACTTGTATTCCGGAATAATAACTTTCTTCTTCAATTAAATTACACGTTCTTATATCATAAACACACTATTTTATAAGTTGCCTTTAAAAACCCAGGTACAAAGTAAAAAGGTACCATAAAAAAAGTGTACACACGTAATGAATTTGGTTGTAAATTGATTTGGTTTTAGTTTCTTTTCATATTCGTATCACTTTTTATAACTATTCGTAGTATATTATTTAAATGAACAAAAAACTACATAGAATGTGGATAATAACATTAAAAGTATGCTTTGAACATTTTCCTTTATTTTACTAGCTACTTTTCTTATATCTAATAATAGAGTGTGAAGTAGGTAAATTAAAACAAATCATTAATAATAAGAACTTTTTCGTAGTGTAATTATGGTTGATATGCATAAAAACTACATAAAAAAGAGAATAAAAATATTAATAAAATTAAAGGTACCAATTTTCTTGCACCAGATGCACATTTCGACAATACATGTCTCTTCAGTGATAAGAGTTGGCTGTAAACATTTGCCGTAAATTGAAACTAGCTAGGTTTCTTAATAGTACAACGTAGAGAAGGCAGAAAGTGTGTTAAAACAGACCAATACTTGTTAGTATTGATCTTAACAGGTTTTTTTTCCAAACCAATGATAACATGTAAGTTATTTAACTGATACAATCAAATATAGGTACAAATAGTTTGTCTTATAAGATAGTGATAAACTAACTTCCTTTATCTAAAACAAGAAAAACGATACCGATTTGGAAGATACACATTTCGAAAACTAATGTCTCGTCAGTGATGCTGAGTTCAAAATATCTGAATATGACTAAATTTGCAAATATTTAAGACTAAAAAATGCTTAACTCATTAGATCATTACAGAGAAATAGAAATATCTAACAAAAACAAACACTAAATATGGAGTCCGGACAGTAGATCTTTTTTCTAGTATATACAAAAAAAAAAGACATGTTGAACACAACATAATTAATGTGTCATATCAAAGAAGGGAGAAACTGAAAACCCATGTAACAATTAACACAAAACATGGAAAAGTTAAAGATGAAATACAAACATTGTCTAGAGAGTTTAAACCTAAGTTACAATGACTTTGATTTTCACCAGCTGTACACAGTATGGTATATCAATTTTATCCTGCAATTGGGTGTTCTACTATACAGATACAGCCCTACAAATATCGCTATGCTGTATATGTATACTATACGCTTTAAGTTCCGGCTACTGCCGGACTACTTTTGTGTAATGCTATTGTATGAACTTTCGTTCGTGACCTCAGAATGTGTATTGCAATCACATTCCAATGACGTATCGGTTTGACCTTTGTGTGAACTCTGTTTGTGTTTTCAATCGTTTCTTTTGAGCATTATGAAATAAAAATGAAATATTTTTGTCTTCCATTATATTAATTATTGCATTTAAAATCTCAAAAATGCATTATTGTCGTCTGCTTCAATTTTGCTTTCGAAAATGGAGGAGGTTCCAAATTTTCGCCTTGAGGGTCCATGGTCTGTTTTTGATGATATGAATGAAATTGAGTGTGAAATCTATGATGATGAGTTAACGGAGGCTTTGCTCAACATAATACTATAGGATTTAACACATTTTTTTCTAGAGGTTATTGATGTGTAAACCTGGGCGATTAACTCACAAACTGAATGAAATTTTATGTTGAGTTTGTGAGTAAGAGCCCCGGTTTACACATCAATAACCTCTAGAAAAAATGTGTTTTATTCTTATAATTCTTCAGCCAAACATTTGTGATATTTAATAAACATTTGTTTTGTTGATGGCTACAATATATATTTACCATCAAAATGGGAAGTCGTAACTAAGGAGTATGTCGCCATCTTGACTTTCTAAAAACCATAAATGTCCGATAAATACAACGGAATCTTACATGAAATAGCACCTACCTCAAAAACTTCATTTTAATTAAATGTTATCCGAATTTGAAGCGTACACGTAACAAAATAAGCTTTCCCATGAAAATTTCCGTTCGTATGACGTCGTGTTTTGCCATGACGTAAATTCGCCAAATCCTTCATGAAATTTCGCGGAATTTTATTAAATTTTATTTTTATACATTTTCGAAGTTTTAGTGCATTAAATTTATTTATTTTTTGTTTGTTATGTATGCACTAGAATAGTCACAACTGTTATTCAATTGTTTTTAAATCTCAATTTGCTGAAAATCCCGCGATCACTACAAGCTTGTGCATCGCGCATGGATACATTACAAAAGTAGTTTCGGAAACATGGTTTATCGAAGTTTAAACTTGGAGAAAAATTCGAATTGACCAATCCAATTAAAGTATTCATAGATATGCAAATAAATTAAAAAATATAACCTGTTAATGACACAGAAATAATAGAGCACACAATTTCTGCACCAACCACAGAAAATATTGCTGTGACATTGGCACCAAACAACAATGAAATACAAAATGTACAAAACACAGAAACTCAGAATGAGATAGTCAGTGACCAAACATCAAATGCCCAAGCTACTAATCCACACTTCATTCTTCAATCAGTTTTTTTTATTGAAATGGATGAAAGATATGTCAGGAATTTCAAAGATGGCCAGCAAAATAAAAACACATCGAAACAAAAACTGCCTGTGTGGTTACAGGATTCCTTAAATTAATCTAAGAAAACCGAGAACTTCACCAAATTCCAATCGCAGAATTGGATGTCGTGCTGGCAAACTTCCTATCAACAGTCCGAAAAAAGGATGGTAACGAATATGAGCCATCATCACTAAGAGGTATGGTTGGCAGCATTGACAGAACTCTTAAATATCATAAATATGGACACACAATAATTACAGAAAACCATAATGATAAACATTCAACCTAACTAGGAATGCATTAAAAGCCAAACAAAAAGCATTGAAAAAGGAAGGAAAAGGAAATAAAGCACAGCGTGCAGATCCATTAACTGACGAAGAGATAAATCTACTATTTGAGAAAAATCTTCTTGGAAGTTCCAATCCACACGCATTATTTAATATCATATGGTTTAACAATTCAATTCATTTTGGATTACGAGGAGTCACAGAGCATTATATACTCAGGTGAGCCTTTTGAAAACATACCAAAAAAAATATAAAAGCGATTATAATGTTTTTTTTATCCATTTTTGTATATGAAATGTAAACATCAAATTGATCAATATCAAAATTGTTGGCAAAAAATTCTGCATACTTAAAAACTTGTGTGTTGCATCAATAATATTTTGCTTGCATTTCACTTAAATTTTATGTGTAATATACATATTTACATCCTCTATATCAACCCATAATGCACTGTTCTGTTTATTTCAAATACGTTTAACCAGATTCACGTTCTTCGGAATATCATTCGCACGCTATAGATTAAAATGTATCTTATTACATCCAAAGATAGACATATTTCAAACTGAGCATTCACATTATATTCCGTTGCTTTTTTAACAGACACAAAACACTTATTTGAATCGAATAATGCAATGAGATTCCCAAACACACATGTTCCTTTCTTTTCATATTCGTTCCCATGACGCTGAAAACTCTTGTCCGACTGTCACAGAATTTATCAGGATACACCAATCAGAACCAACCTGCAAAACAAAGATTTCATATTATTTCAATACATTGTACATATGAATAGTATTTCATGTAACAAAATAATTGTTTTTTTTTTTCAGATGGGGGATATCACTGAACACTCTTCATCTAATGTGACAAGATATTTACTGTTAAACGAAAAACAAACTAAAACGCACACAGGGAATAATATTGCAGATGTTCGTGAAGTTTCTCCAAAAATGTACGAATATCAGTGGGACCCAAATTCTCTAGCTTTTTATGATCTGTATGCATCAAAGCGACCTCCAGAATATAGCGCACCAGATAGTCCCTTTTACATTGCGCCCATGACAATTCCATTAGATGATAAAAGATCAGACAAATGGTACATCAGACAGAAAATTAGGGAAAAAAACTGTCTTATCTAAATATAAACCTGGTTACGTTACCTTACCTGAATTACATGTTCGTCTCTAAATGTTCCGCTCTCAGATCCACAACCAACGTTCATTTCACAGACAAACATGAATAGCCGGGTAAACTCCATTTTTTATGGCGCAAATCTCCAAGTTCAAAACTTAAATGAGTACATGTGTGACACACAAAAAACCAATCATGCAGCAACGATCGATGATCAGTGAAAAGTCACGGAGTGTGAAGCTTAGGACAAAATTATAATTTAGTACGCCAGACGCGCGTTTTGTCTACATAAGACTCATCAGTGAAGCTCATATCAAAATATTTATAGAGCCAAACATGTACAAAGTTGAAGAGCATTTGGATCCAAAATTCCAAAAAGTTATGCCAAATACGGCTAAGGTAAATCTATGCGTGGGATAAGAAATTCCTCAGTTTTTCGAAAAATTCAAAGTTTTGATAGACAGGAAATTTATAAAAATGGCATCATTGATACTCATGTCAACACCGAAGTGTTGACTACTGGACTGGTGATACCCTCGGGGACGAAACGTCCACCAGCAGTGGCATCGACACAGTGGTGTAAAGAGTTATCAAAGGTACCAGGATTATAATGGAGTACGCCAGACGCGCGTTTCGTCTACATAAGATTCATCAGTGACGCTAATATCAAAATATTCATAGAGCCAAACAGTTCAAAGTTGAAGAGCATTTGGATCCAAAATTCCAGAAAAAAAGTTGTGCCAAATACGGCTAAGGTAAATCTATGTCCGGGATAAGAAATTCTTTAGTTTTTCGAAAAATTCCTAGTTTTGTAAGATAGATGGGATAAAACTTGATAATACTGATCTATCTGATATTCTAATATGATGTGCTTCTTTCGCTTTGTAAACAACACTGTGATAAAATTATCGATAAAATATACTTAGCGCAGACTCCGTTGTGTACGTAATATTTGCTGTTACAATATACTTCCCACGTAAATCCACATGTATTGAAACCTATTTGCAAACCCTTTGCCGATTTTATTGTTTTAAAAGTTGTGATTTAAAAAAGACAAAATCACAGGTCTGCCTCGGACCAGACAAAATAACTTTTATTCTTATTCGGATGCATAATAAAAAGAAGTATTGCACAAGACCTCGGAGAAACCAACAAAATAAAAATTTAATTAAATTCCGAGAAAGTCTATTAATGTTTTTGGCGCATTTAAGTCATTTCAAAACATGACGTCATACAAATGAAAACACTAGAATTGAAAGTTTTCTGTTACGTGAACAATTGAAATGTTGTTTACTATTGCATTAAATTTGTTATCAAGGTAGGTTTTGTTTGATTTTCTATTCTATTGCATTATTCGCATATTTACAGATTTCAGCAAGTCAACATGGCGGCTCCTTAGTTACGAAATGTCAACTTTGGATTTGACGGTAGCTTGGGAGAAAAAAACATGTAAATCAAAATGACAATTGTTGGTTTTGAGAAGAAACAGATTTTTATTGTATCGGTTGTTCACGAAATAATCCATGCAAGCAAAGGATTTATTAGAATGTTTGAGCTAACAGGGAGTAAAAAGGAACAGCCACAAACACAGCTTTACCCACCCTCACTTCAGTTTTTTTTATGATCGTTTTTGTCCTATTAGAATCGAACGCTCAGGATAAAATTCGAATATCACGGCCCAGGCCATGTGTAAATTTCCAATAAACTATGGCTTCCATGAATTATTTCTTAAACACATTCTTTAACATTAGTCCTTCTTTTTATCCTCAGGATATTGTGTTATGGTTTCCTTCAATACTTGAAATCCTGAATATATCTTATATCAACGTAGTAGGGAACCCAATCAAAAGCCTTATATTGAAAGGAACCAAGGACTTGCAAATACTTGATTTAGCATACTCTTCATTGTTTGACTGCAATAACACAATAAATGGACTTCAGAACGTGGTAATACTTAATATTTCACATTTCAAATGTGCAATTCCAAACAACAACCTTCTTGAAGCTGCCGTCAATTTGGAACAGTTAATAATGGAAAGCTCTTTACTAAGTATTGGCCTTAAATTCGATCATCACAGTCAATTCCTCTCTGGACTCAAACGTTTGCAGTACATAGATTTTTCAAGTAATGCGTTTGAAGACCGATTCAGAATTTCTACATTTAAAAGTCAATTCCCGTTTGGGATGAAAATGTCAATTGTCGGCTCTCCCTTGACCTCATTTGCGAGTATGGTCTTGAGGAAACGATGATAGTCCGTCGGAAGGGGACGATACATGGACCCGTGTTAAGAGAAAGCCATATCTCTTGCACGTTAAAGACACCCTTGTAGATTTCGAAAAAGAGTAGGCTAATGCCGTTACAAGGCAGCATTTGCACCCAGAAAGTGGAAAGGGATTAATATAAGTTGCAAAAACTTGTTTCCCAATCCACTTTAAATAAATATGATTAAACTAAAAGTCAATTAGACAGTTTACAAACTTTAATATTTGAAGGAAATTTATTCACAAGTATTCCACTACGTGTAGACTATTTTAATCGACTTAGTTTCTTTAACATCAGAAACAACAAGATACAGACCTTCTAAAATTCAAACTGACCATTATTCCGTGCGTTCATCGTGTATCGTGCGTGTTGCGTGCGTGCATCGTGCGTGTATCGTGCGTGTACCAATCGTGCGTTCATCATTCATCGTTCCGTGTATTTTCCGTGTAACGTGCGTGCATCGTGTATACTTAATCGTGTATCGTGCCCGTATTGTGCGCTCATCAATCATTCATTCTTAACCGTGTATCGTGCGTGTATCAATCATTCATTCTTAACCGTGTATCGTGCGTTCGTCAATCGTGTATGTATAGATTATAACATGCCTTTTTCCATATTGGCCCTGGTATCATCCCGAGACTCCCATATCGGCATCGAGGCTTTAGCCGAGGGCCGATATGGGTCGAGGGATGATACCCGGGCCAATATGGAAAAGACATGTTATAATCTTTTTATCACATATTTAAGTTCTGCAGAAAAGAGAAAAAAAGTTCAATTATAACAATTTAATGATACATAAAAGGTAAAATCTTAAACAATTTATTAAAAACGTGTCGTTCAGGATGCAATGACGTCACGTCATTAGGTACAGGGCACAATATGGATATCTCTTTTTTGCCCCGGGCAATTTTGAGGTTATTGCATATGCAAAACCTAAGGTATTCATAACAAATATGTGATAAAATTGTGTATATCAGATAACGTGCATTTGTCAAACGTTCATCTCTAATTGTGTAACGTTCATACATTGGTTTTTATATGATAGTCGGTTATAGAGCTCACCAAAGCTTATATTTTTTCTCACGGTTAAAGTATATATATATATATATATATATATATATATATTATATATATTAATGTATGTATGTATGTTCCCACTTTAAATAAAATTTACAGTCATACTTACTTTCTTGTGAACACTTAATTAACTTCATCGTACATAACGTTCATACAGATTCATTACTTTTTGTGTAAATATTTTATCATCTGTAAATATTTCTTTTTTAAATGAGTAGTTCATAGTGGAATATAGTTCGGAAATCATCAATTGTACATCATGTCAAACTTAACAACAAAACACATCCATCCCTGTACACCCAAGTGTAAATTAACATGAACCAAAATGATGTTTAAATGTTGTTTTTTCAGTTGGTTTCTGCATTTGAAGAAATATAGGCAAACAATCATATCTCTTTAATTTTTTTGTTTTGGCGTTCAGAGCGCTTTTCTGGGTTTAACTTCATCAAAGCACTGATTTAATATTCATTTATTGTTGGCCACTGTGTTTTATTTAATGAATCGTTGGATTGTAAATGTCAAGAAATCATTTGTTTTGAAATACGGAATTGAGTGAAAAAATATGTAACGGGGTTTTATTTCGTCCCAACGGGTGTGCATAAATTAAGTGTTGAAATCCCAAAATGACAATCCTTTGTTAACTTTTTCCTCATTACGATGTTGCTGTCCTGTTTAAACTGCGCTTATACGATTACAGTATTGGCAATCTATTTCTTACAAACTTCCGGAACCATATTTTCTGTACAGTCCAATAATATTTCAAAAAATGCTTACACTTGGAACATTCAGGGAGAGTTGTGCGCCAAAATAACTTTAATTCTAAAAATCATTTTCTGCCTGATTTTCAACGACTGCTAGTACAATGTATTTTCGATAAATTATATCTGTATTATTTTCCAAAAGAATTTTCTTTTCATTTTTACAAGCAGCATTTTTCGGCAACCAGTTTAAACGAATTGGTTTCTTAACGAAACTGCACTAATAGTGTTACAAACATTCCCCGTATTTTAACACAGTATCCTGCTTTCTATAGTTTGGATTTATATACTTTTAAAAAAATCATCGGGAAATTGCGTGATGCATCAGAGTTACAAATTCAACTTAAACAGACAGCTTCACAGTCAGTGAAACAGTAATAGAGGTTCTTGAAGCAGAAGAAACAACACTTCTATCTTGTGAGAGGACAAATTGGAATGTCTATTCAACTGAGTGAAAATGGACTTAAAAATATACTGTTGGCCAACTGTTATTTGTTAAAAATATTATGTCAATTAAAAACAAATGTGCTTTTGCAAAATTTAAATGTGGGGTAGCTCCACTAAAAAAAAAAGAAATTGGAAAGTATGAAAGAAAAGAAGTCCACGAGATGACATGTGTTGTAGCTCTACTATTGAAGATGAACTTCATGTCCTTCTAAAATGCCCATTATATGTAGTTTTAAGACAAATATTATACATTTTAATGAGCATTTTAACCTATAATTATCAGATAGCGAAAATTTTATATTTTTATTTAATAACGGCAATGTTGCTGCTATAGTCGCCAAAAACACCAACAATATTTTACCAGACTCAAGCTAGCGACCAATCCTAGCGACCAATCAAGTTTTGTTGCAATTCAAAATAAAATTGAAACAAAATTAATAGGTGTTTCCTTTGCAATGTTTCCTTTTCAAAGTATATTTAGTATATATTTTTTCTATCAATAGCGATACCTCATGTATTAAATATTAGTAGAACGTTGTAGTATAATGTCATTTTGTGATTTTCAGACATATCTCGAAATGGTTCTGTTATGTGTTTATGCTCAGTGTTAACTTAAGTGGTGATAGAATTGGTCGCTAGCTTGATTGGTCGCTAGAATTGGTCGCTAGCTCGAGTCTGGTCAATATTTTATTGAAAAGAAACTATACAAATCCTTGGTTGTAAATCCTAGGTTAGATGATAATTCTCCGCTTATTTGGCAAATTCATATGCTACTAAGATATTTTCAAATATTTAAGTTTTGATAAATACCATTATAAATATCATTTTTGTCTTAGTTTCTGATGGTCACATGCACGTTATGTTATTCCGTTGAAAAAATACAATATACAAGATTGTCGGGTAAATGTGGATTGCGGATTAAAATGTTAAATGTCAAACTTGAATTAACAAATTAAACTGAGGCGAATTAACATGAATATGTATATTCTCTTCAACAGTGTTTGAATTCTCTGTTCTGAATTTCATTTAAACAAAGTAAAATGTTTTGTGGAAAATTGAATAAAAATAAACATTATATGTATTTGAAGGCATTATTTTAATAAAACAAATATATTAAGATCACGCAAATATATCATGTATTATTTTAAATTGAGGAACTTTTAAAACTTGAAATTGGATTTACAAGTTTAAGATATAATCTTGTTTTTTTTTTGTTTTTTTTTTATAAAATCGTTAAATATATGGTATCATCATAACAAGTCTTTTATTTATTTGAATGGAATAAACATGGAACACTTTCACGGATTCATTTTTCATTGTATTCATGGTTGCCTATCAATGACACCGTTTTTAATGTATGCCTAAAAGATTATTATCCGGAAAAATAATTCACAATAGTACGTTGTTACTGACTAGGTTGGTCCCCTCCGTAAAACATTCAGTATACCTTCGGAATATACAAATATTAAGGTATGGTCAAGAATTTCAATAACGGCCGGGAAACAGACTAGTTGTAAACCTTCTATGATTATCAAAGAATGACGGATGTTTTTTTTTTCTCGGTACGTCTAAACACTGCTAAGGAGTCCTTAGTGCACGAAGGCTTTGACTATACAATGCCAATAAGGACTAGAAGGTTTGCTGTTATATGTATTATTTTTATATATCATGTTAGAGATTGATATTTAATGCATAAATTTCAAATTTTACAGAAAAATAATCATAAATAAACGAGATGTTCAACATTATTTAGACACGTGCCGATTTTTCTTTGATATGCCGAAAATCAATGAACCGATTGACACGTGCCAAATAACATAGCAACTGATTAAACAATGACGATCTTTTTTTATTTTAAGTAATTTAAAACAATTGCATCGAAAAGATGTATGCTTCAAATATTTATAATTAAATATTATAAAAAATATTTTTAGATTTAAAAAAAATATTTTAAAATTTAAAATTTAAAATATTGCTGTTGTTTTATTTCTTTCCCAACAAAATTGTTTGCCATAGGAGCACGACTTTGATGTGCGCCAACTTATAAGTAAGAGTGTGGTCAGTTTGTTAAAATGTGTATGTAAGATATACGAAGACAAAAGGAGTATATATATTTATAAAAGAGGGACGAAAGATACCAAAGGGACAGTCAAACTCATAAATCTAAAACAAACTGACAACGCCATGGCTAAAAATAAAAAAGACAAACAGAAAAACAATAGTACACACGACACAACATAGAAAACTAAAGAATAAACAACACGAACCCCACCAAAAACTAGGGGTGATCTCAGGTGCTCCGGAAGGGTAAGCAGATCCTACTCCACATGTGGCACCCGTCGTGTTGCTTAAGTGATTACAAATCCGGTAAATAGTCTAATTCGGTAGGTCATATTCATGAAAGGGAAGGTTATCAGTGTTTGGTTTTTATTTGATATACAAATGGTTTCACTAAAAATATGAGTAAAATCCGAAAACCATCATAAGAAACAACTACTAGTATGTTAAGTTCCATGAAATGGATAAGCGGTTCTCAAGTTACAGTGCGACATGCGGACGGACGGACGCCGGACATTGGTATACCATAAAACGTCCCGTCAAAATATTGACGGGTGTATAAAAAAGGCATAGTGCGCCCGTATGTCAGAAAGAAATCTGTTTTGTATGTTTTTGTGTCGAGTCTTCGACTTTAGTCGAAAAAGCGAGACTAAGCGATCCTACATTCCGTCGGCGTCGGTGGCGTCTACAAACATTCACTCTGTGGTTAAAGTTTTTGAAATTTTAAAGAACGTTTCTTAAACTATCCTGGATTTCTATTAAACTTGGACAGAAACTTGTTTATAATCGTAAGATAGTATCAAGAATTTTTTAAACATTTATCAGATTCATAAACTGTCCTGGGTTTTTACCAAACTTGGACAGAAGCTTTTTTCAATCAAAAGATAGTATCAACAGGAATATTTTATTGATTTATTTCCTCATTTTTGTTGAGCATGCGATTAACAGAAAGAATAGACGAGACACTGGGTTCCGCGGAACCTTTAAGATTTTTTTTAACAAATTGTCTGTTTAACATATTGTATGAGATAATTTATGAAATAATGACTGTGGTATGTTCATTACTCACTGTTGAAGGCCGTGGGGTGACTTATGGTGAAAACTTCTGTTTCATTTTATTTCCTGCGTCGACTTGTCTCATCCCCAATCATACCACATCTTTTTCTTGTTATCAAAACTTCAACACGTATTTTCAAAAACATAAGAACGATTGTACGCATATGTATTGAAACCTTATAACCAGCTTCAACATGTTCATGTGTGGACAAGTATCATTTGCAAATCTATAAAACACGTATTCAAAATGGCGATTAACTGGAAACAACAAAGTATACCAGAATTTGTGAAAACGCTCCACGAACAAGTCAAGCTGACGACGGACGACGACGAAGTGATACCAATATACGAACGCAAAATGTGTATGCAGTCTTTTAAAAACCGACATTAGATATATAACTCTGTTGACAAATTTATTATTTACTTGAAATATTTACAATATACACTTGAGAAAATACTTCTTAGTTCTGAATTTTTTTTCAACAACTATTCATTTATCAGTATCCAACTTTACCGATCTTGTCGATTAAACGATAAGACATCAGATAGGAGGATTCCCGTGTAATCAGTTATGTAATTTGACACGTGTATATATACCATAATATGAAAAGAAATTACATGTAACATAATCCCATCTAGCCCTTAGTGGCATGTTATAAGTTCTTGGTGCACTAAGGACTCCTTTAGACGCACCCGTGTTTCTTTTCTACCATGGGTTGTTTTTTGTTCTGTTACTGAGGAGATTTTTTGTCCTTTATGAATCCATATGACAAAGACTTCAATAAGGATAAATTTTGTTTCATAGAAAAATCGGTAGTTTTTATCCATTTTTTGTTCATTTTTATCGGATATAATAGATTGAAAAATACAAACAATTAGTTGAAGTTTCGTATGCATCTATCAAGACCAAGCAATTTTTGACTAGTATAAAGGGTTGCCTTTGTTTTGTAGCTCAAAACGGTATTATTCGTTTTGCTAAATACATTGGGTTGAATAATGAAATAGAAGCTCAGCACACTTCGGCGCAGACCAGCAGACTTTGGCGCAATGGAGTGCGGGGGTTTACAAAACGCGGGATACCTTAATTAAAGTCTATATATCAGTGTGCAATTATTATGAGCAGTATATTTGTTTCAATGTCCGTATATAAAGCATTTACTACAGTGTTATTGCCTATGGATGTTATAGTTCAAGTTGCTGCGTTCTTATTGAGAGATCGTCCTATTTGATGTTTTGCAAGTATACATTAGTCTTGCTTCTACATGTATCGTTACTTAATTTGTTCCTCTAATGAGATTCTCATTTACCATAATATAATCGTAAGAATAGTTTGTGGACCCGTATGTATTTAGGGAATGATACTCAATCGTACGTATAAAAACAAATCTTTCGTGTATTTCCCGTTTCACAGTCCTACATGTATATTGAATTTTACTCACAACTCAGTAAGTTGATACCAGCGCGGGGTACATGTATGCTTAAACCTCTTATTCCAAATGTCAGGTAACTTTCTTGAGTTTATGTTCATATGTTGGATTGCTGTCTGATTGACGAATACCCGTCAATTTATATATTTAGATTTTTTTTTAATTTTTTTTAGGGATGCACCCAGTTGCACCTTTTCATTTAAGATATATTTCCGTGACGTAACCTCGAAAGATTAGTCACATCACTAAAAACAATAAGGGAAATGAAACTTCTTCTCGCATGTTGCACTTTTGGTAATAGTTCTCTTCGACAAAATACTGTCTTGAACTCAATTTTGGTATAAATATAAAGAAGCTACAATTTGGTTCTGAAATGGATTTTTTTGTAAACACCAAAAGCTAGGTAGGCTAGCATATCCCTTAATTGATATAGGCTCTTAAATTCGGCAATGTTTAGAGACCGTGCTAGGGCTGTTAGCAAGTCAAGGTCGCTAAACTCTCATTATCCGTTTAGAGATTTTCTGAAAATACAATGGCTTTTGCCTTATTCGAAACTAAAACATTAGCAGATATAACTGGTGGCCTTCGGCTGTCAATTGTTCTTTACGGGTTGTTGTCTCTTTGACATATTTTCGATTTTCATTCTTAGTTTTAAAATAATTAAAAATACTATTTACAATTGTCAGTTCAAAATACATTTAAGGAGTCAGTGCGTTGATACATGTTATATTCTACTGAATTTACTATATCCGTTATTATTACGTAATATGTATATTATATAAGTCCTGTGTCCAGGTGGAAATAACGGGCCGTAATAACAATATGTGATTTGTATGTCAGGTGAAAGTGACAACGGGTGGTATGTATACTAAAATGTTTATCGTCTTCCATTATACATGAGGGTATGAATGGGGGGTTTATAGAAGGAAATTATAGACAAAAAAATAAAGAATACAAAAAATAACCAGACAAATAGAAAAGAAAATGACGAGGTACTAGAATATATGGAATAAAGAATGATCGACAAAAGGTAAAACGAATTATAAAACAAATTGCCTAAAATTATAGAATACAGAAATAATTACTCCCCATCCGACCTCATGATCTGACATTTAAAGCTTTAGGACATTTATGGGCATGCGATACAGTTTTAGACCGACAGTGATTTTTTTACAAAATCAATTTGTACATGTGTATATGCGCTAAACAATATATCTTCATGTGCTAAATTTCAAAGACAAATGGGTTTGAATTATTCGACATTTACTTAATATTTCGGTTTCTTTGACATTTCTGTCCTTTGGGCAGACACCCTTAATATTTTATGTTTCAAAATATAAAGATATGCAGATTTCGGTAGAGAGATAAGGAATATCTTTGTTACAAAATTGGGTTCTTACTACATTTGTGTAACAATTCTTTGTTAATAATTGATTTTTGTTAAAAGAAATTGATTTAAGAAAAAACAGTATTTTTGTTGAATATTTAGGCAGCAACCATTTGATTTTCTGGGGGGGAGGGTCTATGGTTTTTTTTCTGGACAAATTTTTTTTTTCGCCTGCGGCAAAAAACAATCTATTTTTTTCGCGACAAGTCGAAAACAATTTTTTTCTTTCAATTTTTGCATTACATATATTGGCAGCTGAGGGTGAAACAAACATTTTTTTTTCTCAGAATCAAAACAAATTTTTTTTTTAAAAAACTGGAAACAAACTAAAACCATAGCCCCCCCCCCAGAAAATCAAATGGTTGCTGCCTTATCTAGTTAAAAAAAGTCGTTAATTTCTTCATAATAGTTGGAACAAAATACTCCATACGGTATCAAGCCAAATTTCTAAAAAGAAGGGACATATGCTCTTAAGCTAATGGTTAAATCCCAAAAAAATGTTAAAATGCTCAAAGTTTTTAGAAGAAAGAGTTTAATGCTATTTTAGATTAATTCTGCGAATTGTTTTTGTCTGCAAAAACATCAAACAGAGAGATAAAGAGAATCACAACTAATTGAATAAAATGGAGGATTGAAATGGAGAATGTGTCAAAGAGACAACAATCCAACCAAAGAGCTAAGTGCACTAATATGTTTTCATATGCTACTAAGGACTAAAAGTGTGATGTGCAATGTAAACAAATTTCTTATCTAGATAGAGATTGATATAATGCATATCTTCAAATTAAATCAATAAAAGATCACAAATAATAATTGAACAATGCCTGTGCCGGTTTTCGTAAATTTTTCCGAAAATCACTGAACTATAAGACACGTGTCAAATTACATAACTGATAACACTATTACCTTAAAAAATGAAAAAAAACATTATTTGGAGAAGAAAATTACCCAGACATTTAGATATATTTACCATAAAAATATGTTTTTAAATTTTTAAAAAATCATTTAATATGCATCGGTTTATGATTTAATGAAAAAATATAGAAAATTGTTAAGCTGTTTTTTTGAACATGAAAATACATAGATCATTTATTTATTGCAATCAATTATATCAAACATATAGTTGAAATAATTTCTAGAACCAGTCACTCTCTGTAGATATAATGCGTCTGACATTGTATGCATAAAAATAAAATTTAGATTTTTAACTGTATGAAATAAAATTAGTAAGGGTCTCGCGGAACACAATGTCTCGCCTTCGTTTGCCGTAAACTTGAACTCTCAGGCTGAACAAAATCAAGACACTATATTTTGATTGTTAGGAGCTTCTGCCCAAGTTCACAAATATTTCCGGTGCCTATAAAATAGCCTACTTTTATTAAGTTGTTTGAATCTGAGCTGGCAAAATAGCATATTATCTATTATGCTGGTATCGGCAAAACAGCTACAAGTATTGCCTTTAATGAAAATGCATATCAATTTTAAATACTATTCTAAATAAAATAGCTTTGAGAATCGTGTAAAAAGCGTTCGTTGTTCAGTCGTCAATGAATCATTCAACGTGCGTGTATCGTGCGTGCGTGTATCGTGCTGGTATCGTGTATTTATCATTCATCGTGCATCGTGCGTGTATCGTGCGTTCATCATTCATCATTCATTTTGCGTTAATCCTTCGTGTAACGCTCACCGCTCATCGTGCGTGTATCGTGTATCGTGCGTGTACCGTGCGTGTATCGTGCATTCACCGTGCGTGTATCGTGCGTGTGGTCAGTTTGAATTTTAAAAGGTCTGTAGCATATTTGACAATAGGAGAAATTGACGCCATTGAAGTGCTATTTAGAAAATCAAATAAAACAATGACAGTCTTATTAGAGGGATATCCTCTTGTGTGTACTTATGCTTCATTAGATTTTGTAGAATTGATATTTATCACAAAACTGAAACTTGACAGCAATGGTAGTTATTCGTGTGTCATAAACGATGGAAATATTACAACAACTAATGCAGTTTACAATCAGTTACAAATCAGGAGAATAAGATGTATTACGACAGTATGGGTTTTTTTTTCTGCAACTTTATTCGGTGTGCTTCTTTTATATATTCTAGTCGGATATCGTTACAAATTGCACCTCGAAGAAAGACGGAATCATAAACTACTTTTACGAGATAGAGGAGATGTAATGGCTGGAGAACATAGACTTTTTGCTTTAAACAATTCAATTTTAAAATGCAAAAAGATAATCTTATTTATTTCAAAAGAGTGTGTAAACAATGATTGGGCATACTATGAAGAAACTGTCGGAATTGAACAGGTCCTAGGATTACAAGCAATGTGTTCTTCAAATGATGTCTATGATGTCTTTGGACGCCAACGATCACATTCGCAAAACAGACACATTTAATGAGAAAACATTAATTTTCTGGAAATGTCTAGATCAAGCAATGAAACGTTAATGAAGGACAGTGTCGTTAAGAGTTTTTCAATTGATGCTATTCAACAATTTCATTTATGTTCATTGCACAAATGCATTGCCAGGCTAAACCATATGCAGTTATAGTAAAACTTTAAAAACATCCACGGTCGAACTGTAAATATGATGACCACTATATTTATCAGAGGATTACACGAAACTGATCATATTCGAATCACACTAGATATGCTCGCCAGGCATGTGCAACAATTTCACAATAGCAAAAAATGTATTTTCACAAAGATGTCTTAAATATGTAAAATGTCCTTGTATCGCTTATATACAATTGAACCAGAAAATAATCATGAAATGGTATTGACGGTCAAATACGTGAATTTCGATATTAATAAGATGACATCACCCTGATCACACATTACTTTCTGTTCAAAGATGTCGAGATTATATTAACCAGTTCAATAAAATTATCATTATTTTGAAAACCTTGAGTAAACTTAATATTGATGCAATATTCATTTGTTTGCTCAGAGATATAGTTCGGACGCAACCTATTTAAAAATTTACTTTCATTAATAAATTTTTTAATTAAAAAATGGTACTGTTTATATTTTGGGAAAATATATCAGATAATTTGGTCAAACAGAAATGCTTGATTCGGTTTCACCATGTATATCTATAATATAGTCATTTTATAAAAAATAATGTTTGCAAAAGTAAGAATTACTCTAAATAGTAAGAATGTTCTTATCCCAGACAGAAAACCCTAGCCGTAAAAGGAATAACTTTTTGGAACTTTTGGTCCTCAATGCTCTTCAACTTTATACTTGTTTTGGCTTTCGATCTTTTTTCATCTGGCGGCACTGGTTTTTCTTGTGTTGACGAAACGCGAGTCTGGCGTATCAAATTTTAAACCTGAGGTATTTTGTTAGCTATTATTATCGTGTTTCTCTGTAATATATGTTCCCCAATTTATTTGTATTGGAGTCCTTTCATGTAATGTTATATCTAACATTGCCATAAAAGCGAGAGGATCGGAAAACCACAAAACCAGGTTCAACCCACCATTTTCCACGTCCTGTCCTAAGTCAGGAAAATGGCCATCGTTATATTATAGTTTGTTTCTGTGTGTTACATTTTAATGTTGTATTGTTGTTGTGTCGTAGATGTCCTCTTATATTTGATGTGTTTCCCTCAGTTTTAGTTTGAAAAGTTTGTAATTTTTCTCAACCGATTTATGAATTTTGAAAAGGGGTATACTACCTGTACTGTTGCCTTTAAGTGTGCTCGTTTTTTTTGTTTGACAAAATGTATCTACATTATTTTCAATATATCTCAATTGTTTCTGTCCAGTTGGATATAATAAAAGATATAATTTACCATCCGATCGAAGAGCATTTTATTGTTTTCAATCAATATTTTCATAGCCCTCCATGTTGTTTTTGCCCAGACGCACATAAACAGTGGAACCATTTCAGAGGAGCCAAACATTTCTAAAATTAAACGTTTTTCTAAACCTGATTTTTGGGTTGATGAGACTGTAAAAAACAATCGGTGAAGTCATGTGGTGGTGCACTTCTTTTTCTGCTACGACCCTTTGAAAGTATCCAATTTTGATGATTTTCCAATTTTCATCAATTTTACCCATTTTTGGGCTTTAATTGTGAAAAAAATCACAGTTCTACAATTAAACTTTTTTTCATACTCTCAATAAAGATGAAGTGGACCAATCTGAATAAATTCAACTAAAACAAAATATAGGTAGGTGTTAATATAAGAAAGTTTTATCATATTTTGATGCTTTTTCATGTCAAATTAACCATGTTGCAAATTTTGTAAATTTGTGATTTTTCTCAGTTTAAAGAACAAAATGCATATTATTTTAACTTCTTTGTTATAAATGATTGAAAAAAAAATACATATCTAAGAAATTTAAAAAGAAAAAGTTATATGGGATGTACATGTTTCTTGTAAAAAAAAAATTTTCTCAAAATTTTGGCTAAAACGACTGACTAGATTAGGGATAAAATTTGGAAAATTTACTTCTCAAAAACTACTTATTGGAAATACCCACTTTTTTTCACAAAGTTAAGTTTTGATGTTTATCAAATTCATTGCTATTTTCCACTTTTGACCCATGTTTTGGAAATAATTTCAGAACGAGATTTCAATGAGACTGAATGAGACTGAAACGCCAAAAGAATACATCCTTAATTCTATTGCCTAAAATATGCTCTAACAATAAATTAAAACAAATATGGTGAACAGAAGTTTATAAGAAGTCTGAGCTCGATTTACCAACAGCTAACAGAAGAAACTAAGGAGAATGACAAAGATCATATAAATTGACATGGGACGACTAGTGATTACTAAAATGTCCTATTAATTAAACTGATTGAAAGAACAAGATCATATATGGAGTAGCTCGCTAGAAATAAGTCCAATATTACAGACATGATCAAATGTTTAACAATTTAAAACCATCAAGTATATTGCCTTAAATATGAATAAACAGCAAGCAAAAACTAGAAATGCGCCTTTAATTGAGGAACTCAAAATTATTCGTAAACAAAAAATCTCTGTGTAGTGGCATTGGACATGTTTTAATTCTGAACAAGTGCCTGCGTTTAACCATTTGTGTTAATTTGGAAAGAAAATGACCGCATAATAAATGTGTAAAAACTATGGAGATATCAAAAGTATTCAAAGCATTAAATTTTCAACAAAATTTTCAAAGAACTTATTGTGTGATGAAGGGATTGTTTTCAACTAGGAGCTGCATCACAAGAAGATTTCGGGGTATACTAATTTACGGAAAAAGTCATCGACTTCGTACCCCGAAAATTTAAACACATATGTGTGAATTTCACAGCTTCGAAACGAGTCATCATACATACAAGTTTACGATATGGACTGAGCTACATAAGAAAACGTTACCCTTAGAAACAATGTCGAATATTGACCCTAATGTACACGCATTATCAAAAAGAATTAATTGAAAACATCGCGTTTAATAATTTCATTCGTCCGAAGCGCTTTTTTGGATTTAAATTCATCAGGAACACTCAAAGCCACACATTTGAAATCCGAGGATGAATAAGTACCGAAACTGTTAAAAAGCTATATGTCAAAAACACCTAGTAACATAAATAGCCAAATTCATATCAAGTAAACTTTGCCAGAGAGAGTTGAAACCTTAGTTTCTTAATAATTTCATAATAAGTTTATAAATGGACAATTTTGGAAAGGTTTGCTAAATCATGTCAGTACCGAATTACTGACTACTGAGCTGATGCTACCCTCGGGGACTTATAGTCCACCAGCAGAGGTATCGTCCCAGTGATGTGAAAATTGAAAAAAAAACAAGTTTAATAATTTCATGCGTCATAAGCGTTTTCTGGATTTACATGCATCAGGAACGCTCGAAGCAAAACATTTGAAATTCGAGGATGTATAAGTACCGAAACCGTTGAAGAGCTATTTGTCAATAATGGTAAAATTTTGTGAAAAACTTGAGTGTAGTTTTACCCTAAGACTGTTTGAAAGTACTTCGCAATTGATTATTTGTGAAGGTTTTTTTTATTTCTTTATTTGATGTCACGTATGAAGCAGGATCTACATACTCTCCCAGAGCATTTGAGAGCATCCCGGGTTTTGGTTGGACTCCTTCTGTTGTATATTTTATTTGGCCATTGGTTGTTTTGCTATGTCCTCGCATTATTAAAATTGAGAATGGAAATAAAGAATGTGACAAAGCGACAACAACCCAATCATAATGCAGACAACAGCCGAAGGCAACCAGTGGGTCTTCAATGTAACGAAAAACTCCCGGAGGCGTCCTTCAACTGGCCCCTAAACAAATATGTATACTAGCTCAGTGATAATGGTTTTTTTTCCACTTATACGTCTAAGTATGCTCTTGGTTTTTCGTCTGTCTTGTAAGTTGAATTTATTGCATTATGTTTTCTTTCCTTTTTCATTTTTACCTCTAAAAAAGGAAGTTAAACCTGATGTTGATCAATTAATAAATAGGAATAGCTTGCATCTTGAAAGAGTTATATATTACCCTTCCGGAGCACCTGAGATCACCCCTAGTTTTTGGTGGGGTTCGTGTTGTTTATTCTTTAGTTTTCTATGTTGTGTCATTTGTAGTATTGTTTGTCTGTTTGTCTTTTTCATTTTTAGCCATGGCGTTGTCAGTTTATTTTCGATTTATGAGTTTGACTGTCCCTTCGGTATCTTTCGTTCCTCTTTTATTAACAAAATAATAATCCTTTAATTTTAAATCGGATTGCAATAGTACGAGTGAAATTCATTTGGTAAAGACTTTGACTTTCAACAAACAAAACATTGAGACAACATCTGCATCGTTAATGACAATTGGTTGCATTAGAATATTTGTTTAAATTATTTTTTTCCATTTTTTCATTATGTTTTCTTTCCTTTTTCATCTTTACTTCTAGAGTAAAATCTGATGTTGATATTTTAATAACTTGGAATAACCTACATCTTGAAAGAGTTATCATCGTTGAATCCCTTTATTATCGAACACCATCACTTGGAGGACTACATATAAATATGTGTTTTTATCAAAGTAACTGCCATACTGACAATTTGGAGATTTAAAGTGCAAGAACATTTAAACACTTGCGAAATGGGATAAAACATTTTAATGAATGAAACAGAAAAAAAATATCTGCCATGTAGTTTAGACAAAAATTAAGAAACTGAAGAAGTCAAAGGCCGAAACATCTTGCAAATTGGTTTAATACTACAATCATGCAATGGAATATGTTAATTGATTCAAGTATGTTGCATATACATCACCTATGCAAAAGTAGCAGTGTAGAAATGTTCTTATATTTTGATACATTTTATATCGAGATGTATTTACAAAACAGATTCATTTCTTGCATTAACAATTACAGTTTCTCGTTTTTACCTTCAAGTTGGTCAATACAATGGAACGGACTGTTGGATTCTTTTGATCAATACGATTTGCTTTAATTTTGTTTTGTCTAAAAAAAGATAAAACTAAAATATGAAATATGAAATAAGAGAGAATGATAGATAGATATCGATTTTTTTCTTTTCATATTACATGTAAAAAATAATGTATTTTCATTTTACAACAGCTATTTCATGTTCAATAATAAGGAGCTAAAGGCATTTGTATACCTTTATCAGGAACATGCATAACTTTAGCATATTCTCACTAATGTGGTATTGTCTAGTATATATATATTGTAGGTACAAAACTACACAAAAATCAGTTTGACAGATCAACAAATGCACAAATGAATTATTAACTCAAAGACAAAAGTCTCCATGCGGCAAAAGTGTGAGATTTACCCTCGGATAATTCGACAGATTGTAAAAATGCTTGTCGTGCGGATTCCTCGTCGCCATATAATGCTAAAGCAATCCCTAATAAAGTGTAGGCATCTTCTGTATTCCAATTTGGTATCAAATAACTTTCTGCTATAACAAGTTCTAGACCTTCTAAGGAATCCCGACACTGTCTAACATTATTGAGGTGATGATGACAAAGAAAACTAAGGAAGTATGCATACGCTCTAGATGAAAAAAAATGAGTATTATTCCTCCCCTCCATTAAAAAATCATCTGGTGTTAAAGTTGGATCTACCATTCATCGTATAGAATCTACGAACATAATTTTCAGCAGATAAGCAACACTTTTCTTGGCAAATGTTTGCAATTTTAGTGATTGGTAGTTGATATCTGACATTGTCATTCCTTTGTATAGTTTATCGGGAGTACATTTCGATATAGAATACCTTATGATGTGTAAAGCTTTTCTGTATTGCTTTGTTTTGTAAAACAATGAAGCTACCATAAGCCATCCAGAAACAGCGTCATGATAGACATTTGTTAGCAAAGTACTTAAACAGGATTTGTACTGTTTGTATTGGTATTTATTGTTGATAATTGCACCATCAAGTGGTACACGCTGAGCTAGAATACTGCACCTATGTCATATGCAGTATGCATATAATTGCTTTAGTGAAAAATGTTGACACCATATGTTGTGTAATAATCCTGTGTTGAATATATCTAACTCAGAATACGTTTCTAAGAAATCATTTGCACAATACAAAATACTGGATTGCACTATTTTCTTAACGTCATTTACATAGAATGCAAATGGTTCAATTGGAAAATTCCACATCGCTACATCAAAGTTAGATATTTGATCTGAAAATAAAATGCATCGCCAACCATAGCTGCGTAACGTGTTTAATTTGTTTAAAAGTACATCACGAGCACGGCCCTCTACTTTGTTCTCGAACATGTTGTTTTCTGGAATGAAATAATGTGAACAAACTGAATGCTCGACACAATAGACTAACCTGCTGAAACATCGCATAAAACAATTTATAATATTATCAGGTTTCCATACAGATGATGGGATTTCTTCAGATATCCAGAAAATAATTGTTTTCAGGAAATAAGAACATAGTAAATCTTTACATTCAGAATCATTTGCTATCACATCTTTCAACATTATTTTCAAGAGAGCATAACACATTAATTGGGTGTGAGTAAATGTATTAATTAAAAGTTTTTCAGCCACTGAAAAAGATACTCGCCATTTTAGATCTTCGTTTGGTGATCCGTGAACTCCGATCGGTACAAAACGTACCCCATGTTTTATAATACTTTGTTTAACGTTATAACTCGGCCATGAGCTACTTGATCTTGTTATCCAATTTACAGCAGAAGATATCCACGTTTTACAATGCAAAGAAAAGGCATAATCAAAACATCCTTCTTTGTCAGTTATACACGGTCCATGAATTGTGTCGCCGTCAACAGCCCCAAATAATAAAAAATATCCCTTATATAATGCACTCGAAAAATAATGTTTACCATTATGTTCTTCACAACATTCCAAAATATACTGATCTCTGCTATATTCTAGCCTTAAGTGAGTAAAACCAGGTTTTACATCGTCTGTATCCATGGACAGATAAGTAATACTTGGATTAAAGTCGGGTTGTTTATCCGCATTCACCTTAATAAATGTTTCTACTTGCATTATATCTAAATCACTTCCTCGCATTTCATGTCCTTCTCCATAGCTTCCACTTGTTATAAATGTAAATGACATGCTACTTGAAAAATTATCTCTCACCATGTTCATTAATCTGATTGTTTTAACATGTTCTTCTGTTCCTACGATGTTATGACACAGATAGTTATACAGAGCTAGTGATATGTTTGGTGTAATAGTGTCTGTAATTAGAAAAATAAAACAAACATGGTAAAAACATTGTTCAAGGGTATATATCCAAAACTGTACATTTATGATGCCTTCACTAATGCTGTTGACAGTTAAGTGCTCCACAGTACATTTGTTTTGAACATTAAACTTAAATCAAACGAGATTTGAATATGCAGATGATGTGATATAATAAAAATATTAGTATAGTAAAGTTCAAAATAAATGAATTTGCGTCAGGAAAAAGTTCTTAAATACATAAGTGGACTTACAAATCAAAACGAAGAAATAAGATACACAAATATAACCTAATGTTGGAGAAAACTTATTTCCTTCAAACTCTTCCATAATATAGATTTTCATTTTTATTTCTCTTAAAAACGCCTATTAAAGTATAGGTGACCGTATTATTTTTCATACTCAAACTGTAAAAGTCGGGCAAAATTTTCCTATTTCGTTTGAATTACTTTAATTATATTTCCTATTAGAGTCATCTCTCCCAGAATAGATTAGTTGGATATTTTTAAAACGTCTTGACAAGGCAACGATTACTTGTAGTGCCTCTCCATGCTTAAGGTTTATGCTCTTATAATATACTAGATTATGGAGTGTGTGTCTGAGCGAGAACTTCTCTAGTCCATTACTTTAGGAATATTTTACTAAAAGCAGTATTTCAATATTCAGCCCCATTCTACTATTTAGTCAGACGTCTGTCGCTACTCTGATATACCATATCTTTTTCGGGTAATTAATACGGATAGCGTTTGACATCTTTAGCCGAAAAGATTTATCATTTTTACATAATTTAATTCATTGTATGCTGTTTCATATTCTGGACGCCAGTCTTTTCTCCTTTCTAATATAATTCACAAACAAAAAAACAAATATGAAGCTTAGAAATGGAAAATATTAAATACTAAACTCGTTCAAAGGGTATCTACACGTCTCAATCTTCAAAATCGCTTATCTAAAAATACTACCATCGCTAACATTTTTATCAATAAAAATCGTGGTTACCCTTTGTTGGGTTTTGAGTGTGTTAGTACTTCGTTCATTCAAACAAGCATATAATCATAAGTACAATATACATAGAAACGCGACGTCACATCGTCAGTGGCGACGGCACACAAACGAACACATAACGTTCGCGCAATCCTCGACATCCTGAGGACAACCGAAATGAAAATAACTAAAGAAAAATGATAAAATTTACAATCACTAAAAAATACAAAAAGATTTTACTTTCACTGTCTCTGTAATTTACGATACCTAAAATTACTCCTGAAAATTACTTTAACTAATTCACAATTGTCTTTCAATTTTCCCTTCCGTCATTGAATGTAATTGATACGTAAAAGTCCTTTTTTGTCTACTTTTGTCGGGAACAAATTGAATAGTGCGTTTTACTATTTTTACTAGTTGGTCCTTGTAATTCCATCGGATATAATTTAACAATTGGTCAGTTTGTAATACTACTATCTGTTTTGATGATAGCTGTGCGGATAAATCCATCTTTTCCACGAATCAACTCCTTCACGACGGCTAACCTCCACATAAGTCTATTGGAATCGTTGTGAACTTGAACGATATGTCCTACTTCAATAGTTTGAACGTTATTACCAGTTGCATGGTGGAATTCTCGTAAGGATGTTAAGTATTTATTCCTCCAACGTGTACGGAAATGTTCAATTAGTTAATGTTGTCTTTGAAGTTTTTGGTTACAAGACGAATGGTTAGAATTGTGAAAGTTTGAAATATCATCATTGAAGTTGACTGGTTATTGTTCTTGACTGGAACTGGGCCTGACAACAAATATCCGAGTTTAGAGCTTACAGCACAACTTTTTGGAATTTTGGATCCTCAATGCTCTTCAACTTTGTACTTGTTTTGCTTTATAAATATTTTGATATGAGCGTCACTGATGAGTCTTATGTAGACGAATCGCGCGTCTGGCGTACTAAATTATAATCCTGGTACCTTTGGTAACTATTTACAGCAGTCGAACCATTTCCACGTTTTACTTTATCTTGCACTATATTCCAATAAAAGTCTGCTCCAATTGGAAGAGAAAGTTCAAACGACTCTGCGTCTGTAACGGGGTGGGCTAGAGAAAATCCATGTAGATAGTGAAGTCCCTGCGTTACTTTTCTACTCTGGCTCTGAAGCGGTGATGCTATGGTGGGTACTTTTAGTACTTTTATAGGTATAATCTCTCCATTATTGGCTTTCAACTGTACCGTGGTTTTGTCTAAATTTCTAATACCGCTAGTTTTATTCCCGAAAGAAACTATATTCAGATTTTCGGATCCCTTTTTCTGTACATTTAATTTAGTAGCTAAGTCTGCAGTAATAAAAGACCGTTGTGCACCCTCGTCGAAAAGTATGTTTGCCTCTGCTGTATTATTCACCAACATTGCCTGAGCTACTGCTGTTTTCAGCAAAACGGTTGAAGTTTTTTGACTTGCCGATGTGTACAACATTGACGTTTCTGTGTTGTTTTTATCTTCTGATTGACAAATGGTTGATGTGTTGTATTTTTCTTGCAAATTGATGTATGATGTTTACGATGGCAAATTCTACAGTCGTATTTAGAGCGACAATCTGATACTCTGTGCGTACCAAAACAATTAAAACTCAATTTCTTCTCTATAATAATGGCTATTCTTTTTTCATAATCGGCGACATCCGTGCAGTCATTGGAAAAATGGTCCCCCTCACAGAATATGCATGCTTTTTATTGTGCGGAATTAATTGTTTTTTTCATACCTTGATACTTCGATGTTTTTCCTTGTGAGCGATTTTTGCCAAAATCCTTCTTAACACTTGCTACAAAATTTGCGGTGTGATTAGCTGTCGGCGTTTGATACATGTATTCATTATGTCCTGATTCTTGAATTGAAAGTTCTCTGCAAATAGCGTCTCGTAGTTTCTGTATATTCCAATCATCACTTCCGTTTTCCCTTGTAATATTTTTCCTGAAATCTGGCGGCAATTTCCCTAGAAAAACTGGAATCAGTAATTAACCAAACATTTCTTGGCATTGTCCTAATGATTCTAGACCTCTGATGTATGCCTCCGACTTATCGTAAAATGCTCTTAAACTCTCTAAACGCTCATCAGGCACCGGCATATCCAAAATTGATGTCATGTATGCATTGATTATCTTTCGGGTTTGACCATAATGATTCTTTAAAAGCTCAATAGCCTTGTAGTAATTTGGGTTGGTCATGGTGAGGCCTGAAACTACGTTTGCGGCATCTGATTGCAATAAGGACTTCAAATATGAAAATTTGTGAATGTCGGATAGTATACTGTTATGATGAATAGTCGATTCAAATGAACCCAGAAATATTGCCATTCTAATATATCTCCGCTAAAATTTGATAGCGTTAACTTGGGTAGGCGATGATTTTGGCTTGAGGTTGAACTTGTTTGTGATAGCTCCCGACTGGAATACGTAAATGGGTTTGAATGTGGTACATTCTTGGGCATTGTTATCTAGAATTGAAGAAGTGGCGGTGGCGACGGGTTTCAAGAACTTTTTGTATTTTCGAATTTTACTTTCTAACTCTAAATAGTCGATATTGGCTAAAGTTTTCTTTTTCTTTTCAACTGCTTTCAATAATGTACACTTTTCCTCCAGGTCTAACGGCGTATGAACGATGGCGTCCTCCAGTTTGTTAAAAACTTTCGTCACCGCTGCTCTGTTCCCCGCTCTTAACGATTTCAATCTAATTATGTCCATAATCTCTCTCCGTTAGTCACGGCTCCAATGTTGGGTTTTGAGTGTGTTAGTACTTTGTTCATTCAAACAAGCATAGAATCATGAGTACAATATACATAGAAACGCGACGTCACATCGTCAGTGGCGACGGCAAACAAACGAACGCATAACGTTCCCGCAATCCTCGACACCCTTCTATCGACGATAAAGTCAGCGTTTAATGGGCGCACATTTTCTTTAAAATTTTAAACTGATATAACTTGAAAATCAAACAGTATTATTTATTTACTCTCATGAAACAAACCGGGATGCGGTATTCAGTACGTAGGTGAAACTGGAAGATATTTATCTAAACGCACGCAAGAACATCTGTATCGTTTTAAAAGACCCAATAAATTCAAAAGTATCATTTATCAAGACCTTAATAAGCACAATCATCCTATTAAATATTTAGTAGTTCAACCTTTGGAAGTAGTAAATAAGCAGCCTGGTGAATCTCATTCAAAGTTTGTACGATCATGGAAAATAATTAAATTAAATTGGATTAAAACAATACAGACAGTCTGCCCTCTCGGTCTTAATGATAATATCATGGGAATTGGCAATATATCAAGAACCGATATGTTAACATTTTGGATATAGTTTCTAAAACTGTTCGAAAAAAACCGTGTTTATGGTCGTAGACAAAATCGCAATCAAAGAAAATTTTGGACTAATCATAACAATATTTCGGACCTAATTTCTATTTCAAAAAACAACGGCAGACATTATCTGTTAACAAAGCTCTGTTCATTATCGATTAATAGGTTAAATAAAATTTTAGAGGATTGCTACACAATTTCATATAGTAGTCCTAAGTATGAAATCGTTCAAATTATAATGGCATATTGTTACTCTAAACTGTTCGAAGATCATAAAATCATTTTATTAAAATAAATTATGTCAAAAAAAGGTTTTGATTTTGTAAATATTGCCTGTATTTTAAACGATCATTCTGTTAAAGCACAAATTCCTGGATATTTTGATAATACTGAGCTCCCTCTCATTTGTTATATTTAAAAGAAATCTACCAGGAAATTTGTGTTTAATTATAACCAATTTTTAAGATGTTAATATTAGTAAAAATACATCTACTTCATGTAATTGCAGTAATTCCGAATACATTTATGGACCCATTTCCCATGTTGTAACAGGATATCTTAACATCGTTCAAGACAAGAGTTAAAATCATTCCTCAGTAAAGGACATCAATACTGTCCCCCGTCAATTATTAATTGGAATGAGTGTCGTAATATAATCCACGTCTCACTCAGTACTTACTGTTTGAAATGGATAAAACGGGAAAAAGCTGACAAAAAAATCTTTGAACTCTTTTTTTTTAATTCAGTAATGAACATAGTTGATATACGTATGTAACATTTAAAAGAACATTTTACCCTTAACAATAACCACAATAAATCTGTTTCGCGTATCAAACATAAACTAAAACAACTAGCCAAGGAATTTGTTGTCTGTCCCGGCCGATAAAGCTGCTAATAATATTATAATTGTTTGACGTAAATTTTACATTGAGGTTCTACAAAAAGAAATCACCAATTCACCAAAATTTCCACTGACTCCATTTTCAGAAAACAACATTTGTAACAAACATAAACTTTTAGCTACCGCTGTACAAGCAGAATCAAAAACAGTTAAAGTCCGAACTATGTATCTGCTTCCGAAGCTACACAAAACACCTTACAAATATAGATTTTTATTTCGTCTTCAAGCCATTGTTCCACTACTAAATTATCTATTCTTCTTACCAGTACACTTGGTACAGTCAAAAACCTGATAATAAATTGTTCACAAAAGGCCTTCTAAAATATTGGAATTAATTACTTTTGGAGTGTCAAAAACTCGTGGAAAGTACTTGATAAATTGCATGCTTATATTGGTAATTTTGAATCTGTTCAAAGTTTTGATGTTTCTACCCTATATATCATTGCCTCACATTCTCATTAAGAGAAAAATCACACACCTAATTAAATGGGCATTTAAAAGTCAAAATGTGAATATATATGTTCAAACTCTATTAGGTCATTTGTTAGTAGCAATAAACAAAAAAAACTATGTCAATTGAACATGCTTTGATACTATATTTGCCCTTCAATTTATACTACATAACATTTTTGTTCGCTTTGCAGATTCCGTATATCGCCAGGTTATCGGAGTTTCAATGGGGACTAACTGTGCACCACTTATTACCGACCTGTTTTTGTATTCCTATGAGTTACAATTGATGACAAAAATCAGCAAAGACCCATCGAAACAACATCTGATACATAGAGAATATCATATGGCTTTTTCAATATCGCATCCATATCAACACGAGACACCAATATAATCCCAAGAGCTCTGCTCGAGGTATTATATTGGTTGAGGGTTGATACGTATGTGATATTGAAAAAGCCATATCATATACACTTTATTATATACATATACCTCAAGTAGATGTTTTTTTATGTGACATGACGTCATACAGATAAGGAGGTTTGAAATGACGTCATACAGATAATAGGTTTGACATGATGTCATACAGATTAGGGATTTGACAAAGACTTTGCAACAGTGGTTGCAATCGATGACGTGACGTCATAGAGATTAAAGGTGTGATAAAGCTTTTACAACCGTGCTGATATCGATATCATCACGGGTGGCTGATACAGCACGCGTGCCAATGCTTGTATTACACATACAATTTATGTGTATTTACTACTAAGTATATAATAAACAAATTTAATAATACTTTTAGATATTTGGATGATATTTTGGCTCTCAATAATGACGACTTCAGTATCTATACTAAAGAAATTTATCCGGTTAAACTTACTTTAAATAAAGCTAATACTAACAATGACCACTGTCCTTTCCTTGATATCTATATCATTAACGGTAAGCTTTATACCTAAATTTATGATAAAAGAGATGATTTCTCAATTCCTATCGTTAATTATCTATTTTTAGATGATGACGTTCCCTAGTCACCATCTTACGGTGTTAATATATCTCAACTTGTAAGATTAGCTCGTGTATGTAACAATGTTTTAGATTTTAACGAGAGAAATTTATGTATTACTGAAAAAATTATTACACAAGGGTTTTTGATGTCAAAAACATTGACTAATTTTTATCATCGGTATAAAGACACCATTCGTAAATATAGCTCAACATACAGACTTCTTATACGTTCAGGTATTTCACATCCAATATTTTATGAAAATATTCTTTATAAAGCACAAAAATGTCAGTATTCACCTCAGAAGCTTACAAAACCTTTAAATATACTGATCAATGTTTGTCCCTAATATTTAATTAACTGTGCATTTGTATTCAGATATCGCAGATCAAATTTATTCGTTCATTGTTTAATCATACGTTTTTTGATTGAGTTAAGTCTGCCAATTGATATTTTATCGTATGTTTTTCTTTGTTGTGATGTTATGCTATTGTTTCAGAAAAAGGGAGAAGGTTTGGATCCATTAAAACGTTTAATCCCGCTGCAAATGTTTGCACCTGTCCTAAGTCAGGAATCTGATGTAAAGTAGTTGTCGTTTGTTTATGTAATATATACGTGTTTCTCGTTTCTCGTTTTGTTTATATAGATTAGACCGTTGGTTTTCCCGTTTGAATGATTTTACACTAGTAATTTTGGGGCCCTTTATAGCTTGTTGTTCGGTGTGAGCTAAGGCTCCGTGTTGAAGGCCGTACTTTAACCTATAATGGTTTACTTTTTAAATTGTTATTTGTATGAAGAGTTGTCTCATTGGCACTCACAACACATCTTCCTATATCTGATTAAGGAGGGATATACATGATATAGTTACGATACTGTTGTCAGGTCATTAAAGATTGCATATTTTGGCGTTAATATTGGGTCTTTGCATCGGAACTAAACACAATTATTTAAAAAAAACAGTTGTTGGCATGCCACGGGTTATGTTCTTCTAATATATGTTATGATGGTATGATACTAAACCCCAAACAAGAAGGATTGTGCCTGATATTCATATGATGAAGATAATCTTTCAGTAAACAGTTTACTTGAAGTCTGGAGCTGGCTTGTCAGTTAACTGCTAGAAGTCTGATGTTACTTATAAAATTGAGAATGGAAATGGGGAATGTGCCATAGAGACAACAACCCGACCATAGAAAAAACAACAGCAGAAGGTCAGCAACAGGTCTTCAGTGTAGCGAGAAATTGCCGCACCCGGAGGCGTCCTTCAGCTGGCCCCTAAACAAATATATACTAGTTCAGTGATAATGAACGCCATACTAATTTCCAAATTGTACACAAGAAACTAAAATTAAAATAATACAAGACTAACAAAGACCAGAGGCTCCTGACTTGGGACAGGCGCAAAAATGTATTATTGTCATTTTGTTTATTTTCTTTGGTTACATCTTCTGACATCAGACTCTTGGATTTGGTTCTTCTTGTAAAACGGTAGCTAAAAATTTATGTTGGTTACAGATGTAGAACCTTAAAGTAAAATTTACCTCAAACACTAATAATATCATTAGCAGCTTCATTCGCCGGGACGAAAACAAATTCCTTGGCTAGTTCTTTCAGTTTATGTTTGATATGAGAAATAGGTTTATTGTGGTTATTGTTAATAGTAAAATGTTCTTTAAAATGTTGAATACGTATATCAACTATCTTTATTACTGAATTAAAAAAAGAGTCCAAAGATTTTTTGTCAGCTTTTTCCCGTGTTATCCATTTCATACAGTAAGTATGGAGTGATTCGTGGATGATATTACGACACTCATTCCAAATAATTGACGGGGGACGATATGTAGGTCCTTTACTGAGGAATGATTTTAACTCTCGGTCTTGTTATAACATGGGAACAAGCGTATGTAAATAAAGTAAACATTAAAAACCTGCACGGTGGTACTAAAGATATGATTACCACTATATTAACGAAAGGAATAAAAGAAACCAATGACATTAAACTACGACTAGATGTGCTTACAGGTATGAGCAACAATTTTACCTTAACAAAAGTGTATTTAAAAATCTTATTACAGACGGTCATGTGATTGTGTAAAATATCATTATCGGTAAACGCCTATATATACATTTACTTTTAAAAAAAAATATATATATAAAATTGAAATGGCATTTTAGGTCAAATACATGAGTTTGACATTTCATGAGGTGACATCCCACGAGAGTTTGTGAACAAATTATCGAGATTATTTAACCTTTTTATTCAAATTAACACAAATAGTTATCAAAGGTACCAGCATTATAATTTAGTACGCCAGATGCGCGTTGAAGTTGAAGAGCACTGAGGATCCAAAATTCCAAAAAGTTGTGCCAAATGCGGTTAAGGTAATCTTTGCCTGGGATAAGAAAATCCTTAGTTTTTCGAAAAATTATATGGGCCACTATTACACGTAAAGTGCGCGAAAGGACACCCCAGTTCAAACACGTCGTGAAATAAATAATGCCCTTCATCAGGAATGGTTGCTGCTACGTTAGCATCAAATTAGTCGACTTATAGCATGAATCAGAAGACGTTAAGAGGCGGTTATCCGTTTGAATTGAGGCTGGGCACAAAGTTCTAATTCTTTGGCGTTTAACGATCAGCCATGATGTGAAAAATCATCTTAAGATGAATTTTGACATGTCTGACATTGTAAAGTTCGACTTCAGTAAACGTTGTTAAATCTTTTTTTTTTCATACATTCTTTGTTCGTTTTAATGTTAGTGTTATCATCAACCATGTTTTAATATTTTTTTACAAATATTTTTTCATATTCAATCCAAAATAAGTGGCTAATTTATCAAGTTTAAAAAAAATCAAGGTGTTTTCCATGTGTATGGATTGCAGTGTATAACTATTTGATCACATTTTTTTCTATCTAAAAATAAATTATTTACCTGACATCTTCTTAGCCTGTTATAGGGTTTGGTCTGGAACAGATGTTTCTGTTATATGTTCTTTCGTTTCCATTTAATTTACACGTATCTATAACGCCTAACCACTGTCTTGCAACTTTCTTTTAAATATCAAGGTACAATAAATACAGTGAAAATTAAAAACTAATGTATATTAGAAAATTGTTTACAAACACGGCGAATAAGGTTGTAATTAGATCTTGTCTTTGTTTCAGATAAATCTGTCATATTATTTAAATGTTTTAACATAGGCAGTAGTTCATAACGATTCGCTATGTAATATTGATTACAATGAATAAAACTACTTTAGAGTTTGGATAAAAACAAAAGAAGTCTCTGATTAATGAGGTATGTCAAATTGATTATTCTTGTCTTTTGTCTTACTAATGTGCTCTATCCATATCCCTTTTTGTTTAATTTTGTTAATATAGTCATTTGTTTTCATAATCATGATAATGATTAAGGTTATAACACAGTGTTGACAGTTGTACCCCCATTTCTTACTTTTTTTACCTTTCAATTCTGTTTGCTTTGTTTACACATCATTTCAATATGCTTGAAATTTATACAACTGTCATACAAATGAGAGATTTCGATAACTATAAAACCAGCCTTAATAAAGACAACAGTAGTATACCGCTGTTCGAAATTCATAAATCGATTAAGAAAAAAAAAAACAAATACTGGTTACAAACTAAACCTGAGGGAAACACATCAAATATAAGAGGAGAACTACGACACAAGAGAAACATAACATTAAAATGTAACACACACATAAACGAACTATAATATAACAATGGGCATTTTTCTGACTTGACTCAATCCAACCTTTTCCACATAAAAAATACCTGTACCAAATCAGGAATATGTCATTTGTTATCTATTCCTTTGATGTTTTGATTTTGTCATTTAATTAGGGATTTTCCGTTTTGAATTTTTTTCAAAGTTTGGTATTTTTGTTATTTTAGTTTTTGAGCATTTCCCTAAATTTAGATTTAAGACAGCATACCACACAAGGAGCCACATAGACGATAAGAATTGTTGACTACGTAAGACACCATTGATCTAAGTTTGCAATATTCTTCATTTTGTTTCCGTTCCACTTGCCGAACCCGATTAGTGCGGAAAAGACAAAATAATTAAAAAATTCTGCTACCATGCAAAACCGTGTTGAAAATCGTAATTCGAAAATAACGCCATGACAAAACAGATAAATGCAAAATGACTGACCATCCGAGCCTTTCAAAAAAAGTGATCTTATGTGCTCCGAAATATAAATTGTGTAATGCTCAACATGAGACACACCGTCGTATCGGTCATGAAAGAAAAATTAATGCAAAACTCAAAACATCTTGGTCAACTCCTTACTGCAGTTATCGTGTTTCATGATGTGTTGACATGTTTGACCGATATTCATGTATAAGAAGCTGTCAAAAATAAAAAAAATATCAAGTATGTTGTCAAAATAGAAAAATCGTTCGTGTATAGTTTTACGTTTACACCTTCGAATTATCTTCTACACTATTTTGACGAAACAACATATTTTTACATTGAATTTATTAAACTTTCATTTAAGTAAATAATTACTGTAATCATTTAAATCTGCATTTTTTTCTTTTTTCTTACATTTTATCAGTGAGTATTAAGATGAAAACGCGAATGTCAACACCGATTGTTCCAAATTCCAATAGCAAATATTTTGTTTTTGTTATGCTAATTGATTCATGAAATTTACGGAAGGGACATTTTAACACTGGACTGTATTTTGTCTGATATTGTTTGTGTTTTTCAACCGATAGTCACACCATTTGTTGTAAAAACAAAAAATATTTTGTTTAGTGGTACAATCCCAAGGGTTTTAAGGTAAAGGACAAAGGCCACATTTATAATTAAGTTATGAGGGGATTATCTGCTTTAATGTGCCATGTTTAAATTGAAATGTATTTTTTGTAAAACTGAAAACATATTAACGGCACCATCTTTTTCTGCGCCACATGTGCATTTTTATTTTGTCATGCATAGTGATTTTTAATTTCATCTCTGACTTTACGAAGTTGAAATATTAGGTCCAAATTTACTAGTAAAAACCCGCCGCCTGTTGTATGCCCCTAAGAATATTGCAATTGGTAAGTTTTTGTTACACTATAACTTTAAGTTTACAAATTAATGTTTGACACTATGCTTAGCTCTCTCATTTTTTTCTTTTAATTCGATCAAAGAGAGCGCGATAATTTTCTTTTATTCCTTCTCATGGGGTTGGAGATGATGATCTCTAACCAAAATGAGACCATACCGTGACTCTGCATGTCTGTTGTATATGTACCACTGTGTTATATTGTTTAGCACGAAAACAAAAATATCAACAACATACGATTGGAGTCTATTTGATATGAAATAGTTGTACTCTAGCTGATAAAGTTTATCTGTGTGCACTAATTTGCATCGAGTTTGTTTTGGCGGTACAACAAAAAGGGCGAGACAATTCACCAACTTCCACCTCTCTGGTCAGATACGACCTCCTGTTACCGGATCCTGTCCATGAACGGCTTAATAAACCGGAAATTAAAAGAAAAATAGTAGAAATTTAAACTGCATTGTCGCTGAATAGTTGAACATCAAATTGACGAATAAAACAGAAATAAAGTAATGCGTAGAACCATTGAGACATCCGAAGTGGAAATCAACAGACATTGTAGAAACATGTCTCATTGGCAATACAAATATTCATATGCGATTAATACTATTTTTTCTAAAAATAAATTCTCACCTGTTGTAATCATTCTGAACTTAAGGTGTACACATTTGTTCTTAAAAAGAAGTCATTTGTCGTTTTAATATCAAATATCGTATCGACAGAAAGTATTACATGTTTGTTTTTTTGTAGCCTTAATTTTGTTTGAACTGTACAATAAATAGCTCGGGAAATTGTAATGGTTATCTTAACCGAATTTCTTTTGAGTGTGTTCATATTTTGTAAAACAATTGTTTTATTTTTTACTTCTTCAATAAGAAACCTGAGTTATATGAATTTTGACTATTATATTTATTGTGTCTGTTTATTTAACGCATCTATGTAAAAATATCGGAAATTGATGAGACTGTCATTAAAGTGAGAGGGTTAGCGCTATAGAACCAGGTTTAATCCACCATTTTCTACATTTGAAAATGCCTGTACCAAGTCAGGAATATGACAGTTTTTGTCCATTCGTTTTTGATGCGTTTTGTTATTTGATTTTGCCATGTGATTACGGACTTTCCCAATTGATCTTCCTCTAAGTTCAGGATTTTTGTGATTTTACTTTTTAATATCAAACTTTACTATTTGTTTTGTAATGTTTTGTATGACTGGTTATATTTGTGTTTAAATACAATTTTAAACTTTTGAAAACACATTATTTTTTTTTATTATCTAACCATTGCTAACAGTGATATTCAGAATGTTTCATGAAAGATTTTTGCGAAATGATTTTCTGTCAGTTTTTATTGTTTCTTTGGATTATAGGTATCAGTCCTTGTGTGTTACTGAATCATTGTGATGTTGCATTAACTAAAGAGGACGTTAGATGTAACTGCAGCTCAAAGGACTTAACACATATACCAACAGAATGTCCATCAAACACAACAGATTTAGATTTGTCTGATAATAATCTGGAAATTATATCAAAGAAAGCTTTCACTAAATTTACACAGCTAAGATATCTGGATTTAAGTAATTGTCATGTGACATCAATAGACCAATCAGCGTTTGATAATTTAACACATTTAAAAGAACTGAGTTTATTAAATAATCCAATGAAAACTTTCGTAGGGAATATATTTGCACCACTAGGTAAACTGCAAGTGCTTCATATATCCTATGACTTACTGTCAACATATCCAAGAGAATCGTGGTCGGATGTTTTACATTTAACAAAGGTGCTTACTTATGGTTGATCGTCAAATGGGTCATTTTCGGAGATATTTTCTGTCATGAAAATTCAAGAGTACTTATATTGTGAGATTACAATTTATGTTTTACGCAACTATTCGTTTCATGCCTTTGCAAAAACGCCATTAAAATATCTAGAGATAAAAGGCAAATTAATGAAGATAGAGAAAGATAATTTTTCACCATTAGGATTTTAGTCTAGTCTTGTTATTCCAAATGCACGTTTCCTATAAAACTATCAAATACCTTACCAGCTTTGCACGTGTTTAAAAATCGATAGATGGTTGAACTAAATCAAAACAATAATTTGAGAGTGCATGGTGAAGTCGTTATAACAAGTAATTTTTTTTACAAATATCGGTAAAATTTGCCTAAAGATGTTATCAGTAGCCTTCAATGGCATTAGAATGATAAACGCCGACGCCATTCAGAAGATGAAATACAAACATTGTCTGTAGAGTTTAAACTTAAGTAACAATGACTTTGATTTTCACCAGCTTTTAACAATATGGTTTTTCAATTTGTTTACACATCTGAGGAGGTTAGACATGTCGGATAACAACAATCAATTTAATCAGAATAAAGTTAAGATGGATGGAATAAACCATACACGTGATATAAGTGATCTATCTGATAACAAATCCTTTAACATTAGTCCTCCATTTTATCCTCCAGATATTGTATTATGGTTTCATTCGACACTCGAAATCCTGAATATATCTTCTATCAACGTAGTAGGGAACCCAATTAACAGCCTTACATTGAAAGGAATCAAAGACCTGCAAATACTTGATTTAGCATACTCCTCATTGTTTGACTGCAATTACACAATAAATAGACTTCAGAACGTGGATATACTTAATATTTCACATTTCAGATGCGGACTTTCAAACCATAACCTCCTTAAATATGCCATCAATTTAAAACAGTTGATAATAGAAAGCTCTTCACTTAGTATCGGTCTTTATTATGATCACCGCAGTAAATTCTTCTCAGGACTCAAACGTTTGCAGTATATAGACTTTTCATGAAATGCATTTGAAGACCGATTCAGAATTTCAACATTTAAAACTCAACTTGATAGTTTGAAATCTTTGATACTTGAAGGAAATTTATTCACAAGTATTCCAGTTAAGCTGAAAGACTTTAATCGACTTAGTCATCTTAACCTGAGAATCAACAAGATGGCTTATTTAACTACACAGGGAATTGACGCCATTGATGTGCTTTTTGTAAAATGAAATAGAACAATGCCAGTCTTATTAGAGGGAAATCATTTTGTCTGATCTTGTGCTTCATTAAATTTTATAGAATGGTTATTTACTACTAAAGTGAAACTTGACAGCAATGGTAGTTATTCGTGTGTCGAAAACGATGGAAATATTACAACCACAAATGCAATTTACAATCACTTGCGAATTTTTAGAATTAGATGTATAACGAAAGTATGGGTTATTTTTTCTGCAACTTTATTTGGTGTGCTTCTTATATTAATTCTATTTGGATATGGTTACAATTTGCACCTACAACACTTTTGTTTATTTATCGGAATGGCCAATCCACTTTTCCGGAAGTCAAAAGAAGAAGCACTTGAATATGATGCATATGTAGCTTATTGCGATGGCGACTATAAATGAGTATATGGACCTTTGCGCTTATTTCTCGAAGAGAGACGAAATTATAAACTTCCTTTGTTAGATAGAGGTGATGCTATAAACAATTCAATTCCCAAATGCAAAAAGATAGTTTTAGTGATTTGAAAAGAGTTTGTTAACAATGATTGGGCATACAATAAAGCTACTGTTTGAATTGAACATTTCCTGAGATTACATCAAGAATAATTGTTATAAACCTGAAAATATAACAAAAAACAGAAATACCGCAATGTGTTCTTCAAATGATGTCATTGGACGCAAACGATCAAATTCGTAAAATAGACACATTAAATAAGAATATTATTTTCTGGAAATGTCTAGATCAAGCAATGAATCGTTATTGAGGACCAGTGTCGTGAACAGTTTTCTTTTCAATCGAAACAATTCAAAACTTTTATAACTAAAATTTTACATTTCACAATTACTCTAAATTTGTCAGTCAGAAGCATATGTAGTTTTGGTAAAATATTAAAAAACGTACAGGGTCATAATGTTAACATGATGAACACTATATTCATCAAAGGAATGAACAAAACTATATTCGAATCATACTAGCTATGCTCTTCGGTATGTGGAACAATTTTATCATAGCAAAACATGTATCACAAAATGTATTTGTACAAGGTATGCTAGTATGTGTGACACATCGTTGTCGATAAAGTGCTTATATACAATATAAGCAGAAAAGATTCATAAAATGGTAATAATGGTCAAAAAGATTAATTTCGATATTAATAAAAGAGGGACGAAAGATACCAAAGGGACAGTCTAACTCATAAATCTAAAACAAACTGACAATGCCATGGCTAAAAATGAAAAAGACAAACAGAAACATAATAGTACACATGACACAACATAGAAAATTAAAGAATAAACAACACGAAACCCACCAAAAACTAGGGGTGATCTCAGGTGCTCCGGAAGGGTAAGCAGATCCTGCTCCACATGTGGCACCCGTCGCGTTGCTTATGTGATTACAAATCCGGTAAATAGTCTTATTCGGTAGGTCACATTCATGAAAGGGAAGGGGATTGTAGTTACGACGTAAGGAACATATCCGATATCATTTGTGATAGGTGACATCACCAAGATTACACATTATTTTCTGTTTAAAGATGTTGAGATCATATTAACCACGTCAATAAAATTATCATCATTTTTAAAACGTAAACCTTGAATAAACTTACTATTGATGCAATATCTATTGTTTTGCTCTTATCGTATATACTTCGTCTTGAAATTTAGGTCTTTCTAATTTAGGTATCTTTATAAAAATACTTAGAATACAGCCTATTTGAAAAGATACACTTGTAACGATAAATCTCTTAATTAATTAGTTGTTAATGTTTATACTATGAAAAAATGTTTCATATTGTTTTACACGACAGACATGCTTTATTGTAAAATACAAAACATATGCTTCTGTTTATATAGATTAAGCATTTTAAAGGGACGTTACTACATTGCATACAATATTAGTTCAATAGAATAGGTGAAGTTAAACGCGTTTCTTTGTATTTAACCTATTTAAATACTACTTCCATGTATAACTTGTAAATCATTACTTTATTTATCAGGTTATAAAATACTAACAACTAAAATACAGGTTAAAATAAATGCCACCATTTTTATACACTCATACATCTTTCCGTTTTAAGATCTTTTCTGTATTTAAAAAAATGTATCTACATAACCGACATAGCTAGATAATACAATTAATTATTTAATTACTACAGTTTTGATATTAATTAGTATTGTAGTTTTCACTGTTATTAATAAATGTTAGTTAAGTCAAACAAATCTTATTTTGAATTCCATCCAAATTCTTTCTTAATTTTGGGAACTCGTTTTAGAAATTCAAATGAGACGTCACTTTGTATGTCGTTCGTAGCAAAAAATGAAAACAACACGTTTAATGCTTCCGAAGCACTTTTCTTGATTTACCTTTATTCAGGAACGCTCAGAGCCAAATATTTACATTGCCATCCCTTTAAACAGAACAATACAATATCTTTTTAAATATAAGTATAAAAACAGTAATGGCTATTTGAAAATATTGTTTTTTTTTTAAATAATCCAAATGATATTTGGGTGGTAATGTAAAGTATGTTTGGTTGAATCTAATAAGAACCCACAGCAGTTACATTTTTAAATACAAGAAATTTTATTTATTTATGCATTTAATTTGTGTCACTCATCCTAACCTTTATTTCGATTTGTTCGAATTATTTTACCTGTTAAAATAGGTAATTTTATACGAAATAGATTTAGGTATAAGGAAGTAGTATTTAAAATGAAAGAAATGCGTTCTCAACTAAAATTTCAAATTCTCATGTACAGTTTTTTTCATACATTCCGTGAAATAACTAGGAAATAGCATATGTCAATGAAAAGATGCTAATTTTGAATAATTTGTCAAAGTATTTCTCAATTTTTTAATTGCTTTCATATTTTGTATAAGGTAGCATCTTTTTATAGTACATATGCTGTCTGTTTGATTTTATATGCTTCCAGCATTAAAATTTGATGCAGATGCTGTTGTTAAAATAATAATGTACTGGAGCATCTTACTTTTACTAGGATGCTAGTTTTGCATATATTTTTTTTTATATATTTTTTTTATTTTTTTGGGGATGCTGGATTTCCTATATATTGAAATGCTGGCATCCATTCATATTGGGATGCTGGCATCCCGTTATTTTGGGATGCTGGCATCCCGTTTTATTGAGATGCTGGCATCCTGTTTTACTGAGATGCTGGCATCCCGTTATTTTGGGATGCTGGCATCCCGTTTTATTGGGGTGCTGGCATCCAGTCATATTGGGATGCTGGCATCCCGTTTTATTGGGATGCTGGCATCCCGTTATATTGAGATGCTGGCATCCCGTTATATTGGGATGCTGGCATCCCGAAAAAGCTGGATGCTGGCATCCAAAACTGTAGGAGTGCAGACATCGCAAAATATCCGAATGCAGTAATCCTACAAGTTCTGTTTGATATACTGTTGGCCGAATTTCTATAGATGTACTCCATTGCATAATTTTGTGTAATGCAAAAAATAAAACAACAACAAAAATCCGTTTGTTGTTTTCCTCCCAACACTTTATCTAATGACGTCAGAGATATTATGACGTAAGAGGTGTTTTACCATCATGCGTAGAGATTCATGCAGAGACAGTAAACATGATAAGAAATCAAATCTCAAGAATCACTTATACCGATATAAATATTTTTTAAAAAGTAATAAAAACAGGTAACCCTTTTAATATTCTCTTATTTGTCAGTTTTTCTTTTGTTTAATACTGAAAGCGCTTGCACTATTTTTCTACGCTTATTGCGGCAAATCCCACCCGCATGACGTCATGTAAAAAGAATGTTTAAAATCGGCGAAGTGGACATGGTTGCAAGGGGAAGGACGAAAAACACTTCTTTGGCCAGTATGCCGCAATTTATTATCATTTTGATATAACAGAAACATATACGCAATAGAACGCTACTCATACATGATACAGGTAAGACAAGTAGATTTGCTTATATTTTACATGCATTTCGTAGTCCGAGATTTCTCAGATTTAGCCATTCATAAGGAATTTTCTACTCAACTCGACAACTGTATGTCTGTAATGGTTTCATATATATATTATCAGATGTCGAATTTTTCTATAGGTGACGATTTGACTTGTGCCCGTCCGAGATTACTCTGACGTCCTACGCTCATGGGCCTAGCTTGTCTTGCAAAACAGCTGTTTGAAGTCCGAGCAATCTCGGACGCATTTCAGTGACTTGATACGGCAGCCGGATAATATAATTCTGATTACTTCCAGAGGGAAAATTACAGGCTTAAATGGTTAGGCAACAATGATTAATGTCAGTCGCCAGATTCTCCCATGTTGTCGGGGAGGCCGATGCACTTCGATCCGTTTGTGGTAGCCAATGATGATTCCAGAACTTTCTATAACTGGGATTTGGGGGGGGGGGGGGCACTGACTGCCATAACAAAGGGACCCGCTAAAGTCATCTTTTAGTGTTTACCTCAGTCTGTATAATAAACCAATTTTTTTCACACGAAAAAGGAGGGGGCTGGATCCTCCTATGGTAGCGATGAGCCTCTAAGACAGACATACTTTAAATTGACTATGAGAGTTTTTACCATTTTTTTTACATCGAGTCTATGTCGTCAGAGAGAAATTATGACTGTAACAGTGCTTAGTGCCAAATTACCAAAAAACTTGAAGGAAGACTATTTCTATATTAGGTTAGGTAGTATGGAAATAGGAAATACACATATATATTTTTTTTTATTTTGCATTATGGAAATATGTACTTTTTCATGAAGTTATGAATAGTTTTGACCAAAATATTATCGACATAAACCCCACCGAGACGATTAACCACCATCAATATGGCCATGGCCAGTAAAAATATTGGGTCCGCAAAATTAATTTGTTTACCTCTAAACAACCTATAAGAAAATCATTAAAATGCATCACTGGTAAGAGTTCTTTGAGTTCAAAAAAAATAAAGTATGAAAAACTTAATTTCAGATTGATTTTCGGTCTAGAAAATTGAATGTGTTTGCCTTTTTTTTGCAAGGGTCTAAAACCAGTTAACTTGTGCCCGTCCGAGATTACTCTGAGTCTTGACTTCCTACGCTCATGGGCCTAGCTTGTTTTACAAAGCAGCCGTTTGGAGTCCGAGTAATATTTGAGTAATGGTATGATTGCTAATGAGACAACTCTCCACCGGACTGAGACCAAATAATATAGCACTAATATGACTAAGCAGTTTACAATTAAATGTCGGCATATGGCCTCCAACAATGAACAAAACCCATACTGCATAGTCATATATGAATCAGATTGAATGTAAAATTTGAAATACTATGTTTTAAAAGAAAGAAACGCTTATCATACATCACAGATTTGCCGATTTCAAAATAAATTTACTCTAATATATATACATTTTGTACTTAGCTTACTGGCAGGAATTAATAATAATAGGTTACATGTATAGTTTTATGGGTCAAGCTAGTCTTACAGATATGCCTCGGAGTCATCTTTTCATAAATGATTTTAAGCTGATATTTTCGTGATTTATTTCTTTTTTTTTAAACGAAGCTCGGTGGAAGCTTGATAATAAAAGCAATGCATATATATAGCAAATTTGCAAAATAAATGAAAAGAAAATACGAAAATTGAGGAAAATGTAAATATCGCTACAACAGTTTTGTGTTCCAGGACTAGGCTAAAATAAAAAAAACAACACACAAATTCAAAAAAGGTGTTAACCGAATACACCCTTAGATGGGAATTAAATTTCACGAAAGTCGCTAAATACATGTAGGATGTATTTCTAAAAAAAAACACTTTTCTCCCTTTCATAATGTACAGTATAGACCTGGATGTTTTTCCATAAAAAAATCAATTGAACTAGTGGTTCATATGTCAAATGTATGTGTTTTGAATAGTAACAACAGGCATATATTGGTGTGGAAAACTTAATTTAAAAGAAGTTTAAATGAAGGTTTTCTTCGAATAATAATGCGTTTTTTCGTTCCCTAGTGGTTTGATGTTACAACGAAAATTTATTGTTGATAATATTTCATATAATTATTTATTTCTCTTTTCAGCATTTGTATAGAAGACTTTAGTGGCTTCACCTTTCTGGTTACTATTCATGTGTTGTGCATTAATGTATCGCAACACTTTATAGTTATTGGACAGGTTAAACTCAGACGACGAATCATCCAAACAGCACCAGATCTTTTGTGATTCCAGCTGATTTCAGATCACTAGCAATACATGATAATAGAAAGTTTGAAAGTTCCAGTTCGTGTAACTGATTTGATTAAATGATTAACAAATATTGAAATTTTAAAATACAGAAAAAAAGATACAAATTTAATAATGATTGTAATAAAGAAAATGTAAGTTTTGTTAATAAAATGAAAGGCTCAAGTACTAGAAGATCCTGACATGATGTACTGACTCATTGGAAGATGTATACCGCAAGTCCAAAGATACTGACAATATCCAGTACGTACAGATCATAGACTCTGTGCACTAGTATCAATAATAGATTATTTTTAAATATTGCATTGTGGTACACGTTTTATTGTATACAGGCAATTGCGGGAAACAAATCTCCTTAATTTTTACATTGGATGCCAATGGGGTTTCTCATAGACACAAAACAAAATTATTATGCAGGTTTAAATATAACGCACCGCATATTTAGGATGTTAGGATTTAGGATACAGTCACCAATCCGTTTTGTAGAGTGTTTGTCCTGGATGACTCAGTTCATCAGAAATTCCCAAGGTTGGTGGTCATTGGGCAAATTCATTTGATTGATAAAATGCCGTACAAGATGAGCAGCATTTTTTTTTAAATTTTGTCCAGTTGATTTCTGAAAGCCTTGGAAACTACTAAACTTGATATGATTTCAGCTGGCAAGCTTATTTAAAAAAACAATTCTATGAACATTCGAAACATGAGCATATCAGATTTGAATATTATAGTCCTGATGTCATCATATATAAATGTATTGTCTCGAGACCACAATAGTCAATAACATGTATACCTCATGTCTTACATAATGGTAATCAAATTCAGAAAAATAACATTAAAATTGGCTAATTATTGGAAACTTACCAGTAGTACATTGACATAGTTTTATAAATATCAAATTGTTAACATCAGCATTCACATGGTCAACTAGCACTTTACAATTCAGACTCAGTTTGTTGGTCAAGTATACATTTCACACTCTGACCTATGATGTCACATTATCAATATGCATTAAACTGGCCACTGGACATGAACAAAGACTAAAAATATAATCTTCCCGGCATTCATCAGTAGCTTTTTTTTTTATGTTTACTTGATTGTTTTCATATGCATTCAACACACATCAAAACCTTAGGAAATGTACTGTGTGATATATTGGTGGATTAACACTAAAATCCAATTGATTAAAAAGCAACATTTAAATTCGTGTCATAATGAAAAATGGCACATGTCTGCAAGGTTGTGATGCCATAATCCCTATATTTTGGGAAGCCAGCATCCGGATATTTTGGTATGTCAGCATCCAGATATATTGAGATGCCAGAATCCCGATATTTTGGGATACCAGCATCCAAATATATTGAGATGCCAGCATCCCGATATTTTGGGATGCCAGCATCCAGATATATTGGGTATCCAGCATCCGGATATTTTGGGATGCCAGCATCCGGATATTTTGGGATGCCAGCATCCAGATATGTTGGGATGTCAGTTTCCGGATATGTTGGGATGCCAGAATCTATAAATAATTGGAAGCCAGCATCCAAAAGTTGAGGTATTCAATATGAAATTAAAAGAATTACATCAGCATCTATCAAAAGTGAAGATGCAATTTTAATCGTTTTCTTCATTATCCGCAGACACTTTTTTGAAATATGCTATGTACAGAAATAAGAAGTGCTTTTTATACAAAACAATTTCACAACTACAAAAGTTGTTAATATAATCGAGAGAGCATCCATAATCTTTAAGATTGATGTCTTTCTCTTCTTTTTTTCTAAAACAAAGACCACTAACTTAAATATCCAAGCATAAATAAAGGAAAAAAGTATGAATTCGAAAATTGTTTGATATTATAATCTAATCATTTATCATTTATAATTTGACAAAATGACAATGTTGTCTTCATTAACGCTTCATGGCTAGATCCAAACATTACCAGAAAGTGTTATTTTCATTTAATGTGTCTGTTTTTCGAATGTGATCATTGGCGTCCAGTGACACCATTTGCATTACACATTGCGGTATATCTGATTTGGTAATACTCTCCAAGCTTATAACAATTATTTTTGCTTGCAACCCCTATAAAATGCTCAATCCCAACAGTAGCTTCGTAGCTCGCTCATTCATTGTTCACAAACTCATTTGAAATAATTAAGATCATCTTTTTACATTTTGAAATAGAATTACTTATGGCAAGTCTATTTTGACCAGGCCGTACATCCCCATCTCCTCTGTCTGACAAAAGAAGTGTATAATTTCGTCTCTCTTCAAGAAATGAACGCAAAGGTCCATACACCCATTTATTATCGCCATCACAATAAGCTACATATGCATCATATTCAAGTGCTTCTTCTTTTGACTTTCGGAAAAGTGGATTGGCCATTTCGATAAATAAACAAAAGTATTGTAGATGCAATTTGTAACGATATCCAAGTAGGATAAATAATAGAAGCACACCGAATAAAGTTGCAGAAAAAATTAACCATATTGTCGTTATACATCTTATTCTCATAATTCGCCAGTCATTGTAGACAACATTTGTTTTTGTGATATTTCCATTGTTTCCGACACACGAATAACTACCATTGCTGTCAAGTTTCACTTTAGTAGTAAATAACCATTCTACAAAATATAACGAGGCACAAGTACAAACAAGAGGGTTGCTTTCTAATAAGACTGTCATTGTCTTATTTGATTTTTTAAAAATAGCACTTCAATTGCGTCAATTTCCTGTGTAGTCAAATAAGCCATCTTGTTGTTTTTCAGATTAAGGAGCCTAAGCCGGTTAAAGTCATTGAGTTTTAATGGAATAGTTGTGATTAAATTCCCTTCAAGTATCAAAGATTGCAAACTGTCAGTTTGACTTTTGAATGTTGACCTTCTGAATTGGTCTTCGAATGCATTCCTTGAAAAGTCTATATACTGCAAACGTTTGAGTCCATGGAGGAATTTTCCATGGTGATCATCTTTTAGACCAATACTTAATGAAGAACTTTGCATTATCAGTTGTTCCAAATTTAAACCCGAGCAAAGAAATTCAGGATTTAAAACACTGCATTTGAAGTGTGACATATTTAGAACTCTCACGTTCTGCAATCCGTAAATATGATAGTTGCAGTCGTAAAGTGAAGAGTATGTTAAATCAAATAAAATTACGTCGTTACTTTAGCGGACAGAGTGCCTAGAATTAGATGCATCGGACGGGTAGCACATTCTGCTTCACATTAGGTACCAGTGTAGTTGATCATGTTAGTATATAAGTGGGTTCGTGTTGCTTTTTCTTTAGTTTTCTATGTTGTGTCATGTGAACTATTGTTGGTCTGTTTGTCTTTTTCATTTTTAGCTATGGTGTTGTCAGTTTATTTTCGATTTTTGAGTTTAACTGTCCCAAAAGTCGAATTCAGGAGGTCACATACGTGAAAAATGAACGGGAAAGTTATCACGACATTAGGAACATACATGACGCCTCTTCTGACCTTTGTTAGTCTTGTATGATTTTTAATTTTAGTTTCTTGTGTATAATTCGGAGGTTAGTATGACGTCCATTATCACTGTACTAGTAAACATATTTTTAGGGGCCAGCTGAAGGACACCTACGGGTGCGGAAATTCTCGCTACATTGAAGACCAATTGGTAGCCTTCGGCTGTTGTCTGCTCTATGGTTGGGTTGTTGTCGCTTTGACACATTCCCCATTTCCTTTCTCAATTTTATAATGTCTACTATGAAACAGATAATCAATAGCTAAATTGTAGCAACCAACTCGTGAAGGCGTCCGAATAAATTACAAAGGGATTATTTTAGCTTGATCATTTGTAACGATCGGGTTTATCTTTATGAGAAGCAGCTCTCTATCAAGAAACTCATGATAGGATATACAAGCCCGGAAATATCGTAGAAAGTCGGATATATATACTCCCTATACAGGCGCTGCTTGACGTTGCTACATATAAACTTCACAATTGGGAAGCTGAAATAATCTCTTTTGTTTAATGTTTTGTCCGCTACCAACCCCCAGTGTCAATTTATAGATGTAGGTCCAGGTATGAATGCTTAACATTTAATCATTTGTTGTACATCGGCTTCTTTTATAGCAAACTACATGTATACTATATTGATTCAAAATTAAGAATGGAAATAGGGTATATGACAAAGCGACAAAAACTAAACCAAAGAAAAAAAAGTAAAATCACCCGAAGACCACCAATGTGCATGATGTGTCTACAATACAGCGGAAAAAAAACCGCCAACGAGGCGTCCTAAAGCTTGCCCCTCAACAAAAGTATGTACTAGTCCATTGATAATAGACGTCATACTAAACTTCGAAATATATGAACTTTTCATGTGAGTTAATACCCGCATCATATATAAATGTACCAGAATATAACTTTTGAATTTGTGCATGATGCGCGTTTCGTCTACAAAGACTCAGTAGCGACACTCTAATCAAACAAAGTTAAACATTTGAATAATACCTTTTTTATGCGCATTGAATTAATGCCATGTTAAACGCTAGTCATTTGTACTTTCTATACATAGCTTGAACAAGTGAATCTTATATCAATACATTTTTCTGAATGAACACACTAGTATGCATTCAAACTTTAAACGTTCTTCTTTGTAACTTTAATTTTTAAGAGTAAGAAATTATTTCAAACAACGAAAACATGTTTTGTCCGTGAGCTTTTGGTGCAAGTGAATACATGTTCAATATTAAAAAGCAGACTTATTTCATATGGAGCGACCTTGATACAGTTTTATTGAAAAAAACATTTTAGTGTCTTTTTAACATTGTTAAGCAAGCAAATTCACAGTAATTAACATTGTCAGGGTTTAAGGTTTCTTTCTTTAGCATATGGTTTTGTTATAGTTTAGCATGATTGTAAATTACATAATACAGTCTTTATACTGTTAGCTATAAAGTATAAACAAATATAAAAAGTAGTAATGACTTTTAACTAATACTGCATTAAATATTCAAAATGATATTTGGTTTGTAGATGTAAAGTCTGTTATCATATCAAACATGACACATAGAAAAGAATGTGATAGGAAGACGATGCAGATACTTTTGATCATTAAAAAGGAATTTCACTTATTTTTTGTATTATAATGGTGTCATTTATTCTAACCTATCGACACATTTGAATACTTTTACCTGTTATATAAGGTAACTTTGGACGAATTATATTTGGGTATAAGGAAGTGGTATTTAAAATGTAAGAAACCCGTTATCGTTCAAATTCACATGACACTTTCCAATTACATGCAACGTAGTTACATTTTGTTAGAATATTTAATTTTAATTGAACAAATTACATATGGTTTGCCTGCATCACGGTACAATGAACTTATATAAAACACAATTTAAAAAAAAATAATGTTAAATTTTTCAATAACTTTAATCATGATCATGTGGTATTTGGTTTGTTTATTTTCGCCTTGATATTGGGATGTTGACGATTGATGCGTTGAATTTTAGTACTTCCTGCTATCCTCGTCCTGATAAATGTAAATCTTTTAACTTTACAGGATTTAAAAATATTTAACATTGCTTCAGCCTTTATTTTCTGAATCATTCCGTATGAAAAAAGTATAATAAATGCAGAGGTAATCTAGTGACAAAGTATTACCTCCCCTGTCAATATGAAAAACTAGATCTTGTCAATGTTTGTCCCATTTTAGCAAGGACGCTATCAGTTAAGTTTTCACGGAAAAACGTTCCTGTAAACAGTTAAAAAAGAAATAAGTAAAAATAAAAACAAAACTATCATTCAAAATTCTCATTTTCCCCCTTAAGTAGCAAACGATGACAACAGCTGCTTTTGCGTATATACATATATAGATCGATCAGAGCAAATACGGGAAAACATTTAAAGGAATCGATAGATGTGCAGAATAGACTGGCACTTTTTAAATTAAGATAAAAAAAAAGAGTATGTGGTATGATTGCCAATGAGATAACTCTCCACAAGAGACCAAACTGACACAGAAATTAACAACTATAAGGTTACTAAGCCCAATAAATCATGCTCTATGTCGATGTAAACGTTAAATATGAATAGATCGAGAAAACCGAAAATACCGCAATAAAAATATTGACATGACATTTTCTTAAAATTGCACACAGATTAATAGGAAGATAATACTGAATAAAACTGGTTAATCTGCACAAAAAGACTTTTAAATGGTTATTTTAACGAAAAGACAAATAAATGTACACGTGACAAAAGCAGATGGGTGTGCTCGACAACTAAGGTTTAGAAATAAGTATACTTTCAAAATGTGTATCATGCTAATGATTTTTTTTTTGGAACACTCTGAAAATGGATGACTCGAAGGACCTTTCGATTAGGAATGTACATGATTTTTTGCCTAATTCTTTTATTGATAAAACATTGGCAGGTATTAATTTTCAGGTTTTTAAGCTTCTTAAGCAATTATCTTGAAATATTCTGAACATAAACCATCGTGTATTTGCATGTATATTCGAATAACACAGTTTAACATGAACACGGTTAACAAATAATAACTTTAAAATGCACAATCATTATTCAGATATAACTTTTGATCAGTATCGTCATCGATATTGTTTTGTTATTGTCTTTCTCCACCCTATCATAAAACGAATTTTCTATTATTTTCGTTCACTGAATGTATCAAACTGTTGTCTTTCTCTTCTTTTTTTTTTCTAATACAAAGCTCATTCATTTAGATATCCCAGAATATTCAATGGAAACAGTTTAAATGTGAAAATTGTTTGATATTATAATGTTATCATCTATCATTTATTAATGACAAAGTTGTTATCATTAACGTTCGATGGTTTTATCCAAACATTTCCAGAAAATGTTATTTTCATTTTAATGTGTCTGTTTTACGACTGTACATCGCTGTACATTTCAATAAAGAGTACCGTATTATGTGTTAAGCTTAACTGTATTGTTTTCTCTTGTAAAAACAGAAAACTATCAATAGGCATCCAGATACAGTGTCATGCTAGACATTTGTTAGCAGAGTACTTAAGTACAGATCTTTGTAAGAACCAGGCAGAGTGCGATACATGATGGTCTAGATTTTATCTATAATTGGCCTAGTAGAAGCAGTAAATGAATATTGCTCAAAAAAAAAATTTAAGTGGGAAAATATGAGTGGTTGTCATGGTAACAGACACTCTATTTTTTGGTCGTTAAGCTTGGTAAAATCTTTCAAAAAACAGCTAAATCACCACATTTTAGAGCCTGATTATGAATAGAATCATGCATTTTTCATTTATGTTCATATGTAACATTTATACAACTTGGTTTAAGCTTCATTTTAGTGAAGATTGCATGTCAACCAAGTTTGTATATTTTTTGAAAAATTTTGCGAAATGAAGGAAATTTTCAACATTTCTGAAATTGGGATTTTTTCGAAATTATCAAATTTTCTCAGGTGTTTTTAAAAAAAGTGCAAATGTGTACAGAATAGTTAGCACTGTAGTTATGAAGTTTGGATACTACTTTACCAAATTGAATAGAAAAATGCGTGGGATTTTATTCAGTTTTATCACCATAGCAACCGATTTTTTCAAATTGGAACATGACTGCATGCTTTGCTTTACTCACAGTCTTGTCTGGTTTTTTTCCTTCAGATTTTTCAATAAATGTAATATATAATGTAATATTGGGGTTAGAAGGTAAAAAAAAGGGGGGGGTAGGTTCATTTTTTTTAAAGATATCATACATGAAGATTTTTGAAAAGATAACGTTTGGTCGGCGAGCCTGATTATAATTAGAATCATTTTTTTTCTCTCAGAAATTTCTTATATAACATCGATATAACTTGGTTTTAGCTTCAGAGCTAAATTAAGGTACATTGTAGTTGTCATGTTTTTGGATTTTTGTCAGATTTTGGGAAACCTCAAGTTTTATTCATTTGAATGCCTTAAGAATAAATTTGTAAGGGTTCTGCTGAACCCAGTGTCTTGCCTACTTTTGCTGTAAATCGCAGGCTCATCAGAAATGAGGAAAAAAATCGGTAAAAATATTTCTCTTGATACTATCTTTTGATTGTAAGAAGCTTCTGTCCAAGTTTGGTAAAAATCCAGGATAGTTTATGAATCTAATAAATGTTTTAAAACTTTTTACTGCAGACTGTATGTCATGTTAACTGGAAGAAAATCTAAGTCCATTTAAAAGTAAAATACGGAAAAAATGGATTTATCTATTTACAAAATTTACTTCTTGATACTATCTTATGATCATAAATAAGCTTCTGTCCAAGTTTGGTACAAACCCAGCATGCCCAGGATAGTTTGAGAAAGTTATTAAAATTCTAAAAACTTTAACCACAGAGTAAATGTAATGTTTCCCCGCAGAAAAAAAATAAGTTCATTTATAAGTAAAATACGGAAAAAGATTGAATTTTATTTTTACAAAATTTACTTCTGGATACTATCTTATGATCATTGGTATCTTGTAGAGAGTTGTCTTATTAACACTTATACCACATCTTAAGATCAAATGGTCACTTTTAGAAATTTCTTTATAGTTAACCAACACCATTCAAACTTGATCTCTGTTTTGTGGTAATAAGCATTGTGTATACCTGTTTCATAAGATTTGATTGAGGCAAACTATAATTGCAAAATAGAAACCAACTTTGTGACGACTAATGTTCTGACGGACATGGATTAAACATACTACAACGCCCCCTCCCCCCTCCCAAATTGCGGCGCGACCATTAAAGTGTTTATTTTAGTTTTTGCCATTGTACCTTGAATCGATCAAATGTGTGCTCAGCTGACAACGCGTGGGACATCGGAAATTTATTCTTTTTTTACACATGTGACACTAAAGTCTTGTATTCATGAATGATTACAACTTGTTGGGACTAGAAAACATTGATAATTACAAAGAAAAATATCATTGTTAAGGACTGCGCTGTTTCTAGTGTTGCATTTAATTAAATAAGACCATGTGTGGAACTTGTCTTCAAATTATTACTGTTATTAATCTTGTATTTATGCAAATATTCTCAGCTTAGTGGTTTCATTCCAAATCTCGGGATTAATGCAGTCTTTTATAAAGGTTACAGAGACAGATACAGAAAATAGGGGCGTAATTCATGTAAAGGTTAAAAAAACGTTGAGAATAGCAAAATATTTTTTTTGAAATTTGAACCTAAAATAAGATGCTCCGCAGGGAGCAGCTTTATACGACCGCAGAGTTCGAACCCTAAACATTGGGGCAAGTATGGACACAACATTCAAGCTTGATACAGCTCTGAGTTTGGATTGTGATTAAATAGTTGTCAAAACAAAGGTTTCTGACACATAATGAATGTGGTCTCAGAACTTAAACTTAAAAGCTTTAAATTTTAAATTGGACATTACCTATTATGGTCCAATATCCAAAATCAAAATACATGGTTAGATTCAGCATATCAAAGAACTCCAAGAATTCAATTTTTTATGAAATCAAATAAAGTTCAATTTTGGAACCTTTAGACCTCAATGTGGACCAATTTGATAACCGGTCCCAAACATCAAAAATCTAAATACATGATTAGATTAAGCATATATCAAAGAACCCCAAATATACAATTTGGTTGAAATCAAACAAAGTTTAATTTTGAACCCCAATTTGGACCAACTTGAAAACTGGGCCTATAATCAAAAATCTAAGTACATGTTTAGATTCAGCATATCAAAGAACCACAAGGAATTAATTTTTGTTGATATCAAACAAAGTTAAATTTTGGACCACAATTTGAACAAACTTGAAAACTGGGCCCATAATGAAAAATCTAAGTACATGTTTAGATTCAGCATAATTATCAAAGAACCCCAAGGATTCAATTTTTGTTAAAATCAAACTTAGTTTAATTTTGGACCCTTTGGACCTTAATGTAGATCAATTTGAAAACGGGACCAAAAATTAGGAATCTACATACACAATTAGATTCGGCATATCAAAGAACCCCAATTATTCAATTTTTGATGAAATCAAACAAAGTTTAATTTTGGACCCTTTGATCCCCTTATTCCTAAACCGTTTGGACCAAAACTCTCAAAATCAATCCCAACCTTCGTTTTATGGTCATACGCCTTGTGTTTAAATTTCATAGATTTCTATTTACTTATACTGAAGTTAGGGTGCGAAAACAAAGAAAAATGCTTATTTGGGCCACTCTTTGGCCCCTTATTCCTAAACTGTTGGGACCTCAACTCCCAAAATCAATCCCAACTTTCCTTTTGTGGTCATAAACCTTGTGTTTAAGTTTTATTGATTTCTATTCACTTATACTAATATTATTATGCGAAAACCAAGAATAATGCTTATTTGGGCCCTTTTTTTGCCCCTAATTCCTGAACTGTTGGAACCAAAACTCCCTAAATCAATCCCAACCTTCCGTTTGTGGGTACAAACCTTGTGTAGAAAATTTATAGATTTCTATTTACTTAAACTAAAGTTATAGTGCGAAAACCAAAAAAATGCTTATTTGGGCCCTTTTTGGCCCCTAATTCCTAAACTGTTGTGACCAACACTCCAAAAATCAATCCTAACCTTCCTTTTGACACACACACACACACACAAAGCAAGATATAATGTTATCGGAATCTTGAACTTATGAGATGTGTGTAGAACGTCGCATAGTAAGGAATAATTCATAATTGATACAATTATTTTGCTTGATAATTTTGATATGATAATCTTGCCGGTAATAGCATAATTATTTTACCGGGATTAGCACAATTCCAACTTAGCAGATGTATTCTATTTGTCTATCTCGGAGATCCTGAATTTTAATTGCGGGATAGTAGTACAACAAAGGAGTTATTAATGATATGTTAATAGCTACATGTATATTTAAAGAGGATTCCATTATACTGCAGTGGACTTTTGATATTAGCGATCAACAATGACTATTATTATTTTTTTTTAAGTCATCACTAATTTAAAATGTGTTCAATTTGCCTGTCCGTCTATCCGTCCGTCCATCACACTTAAGTTTCAGTTTAGAAATGCTTTGACCAAATGATTCTATTATTGGTTTGTTAATATTATGTTACAGGTCAATTTTGTGATTTATGCTGGAATAACATCTTAGACGGGTGTGTGCCATAAGAAATTAATAATTTTTTTACAATTGTTAGGGCCATATCTATCTTGCCTTGCCATAAGCCAGGTTGGCCCAGTTATTGTAAAGCATGAAGTTCATCATCTGCTAACTTCCAAAAAATGATAATCAGATGATGAACTCGGAACAAAGTCCGACCAAATGCAATTATCTTTTTAAGTATCTACTTGTATGCAACATTTTAAAAAATCAACATACCCCCCTACCCCCTCCCCCCTTTAATCCCAATGTTACATTTTATATTACATTTATTGAACAATCTGAAGGGAAAAAAACAGACAAGACTGTGAGTGAAGCAAAGAATGAAGCCATATTCCAATTTGAAAATAAACACCCTCTATTTATGTATTTTTTTACATAAATTTCTATTTTTGCAGTTTTTAAGTGGATGTTGCTATGGATAATATGTGTTTCCGTGGTAAAAATTGAAGTCAACAACACTTGACGATGGTAGTTTAAAGTTTGAGTTGGCTATTATGTATTTTCTTATTGGTTATAAAACAATTCAGGACATTTAAGCTCTAAAACTGCAATATTCTGCAAATAAAAACTCTGTTTCCAAGGAAAAAATCGGTTGCTATGGTGATAAAACTAAAACAAATCCCACGCATTTTTCTATTTAATTTAGTAAAGTAGTATCCAAACTTCATTACTACAGTGCTAACTATTCTGTACACATTTGCACTTTTTTTAAAAACACCTGAGAAAATTTGATAATTTCGAAAAAATCCCAATTTTATAAATGTTGAAAATATGCATTTTTTCGCAAAATTTTTCAAAAAATATACAAACTTGGTTGACATGCAATCTTCACTAAAATGAAGCTTAAACCAAGTTGTATAAATGTTACATATGAACATTAATGAAAAATGCATGATTCTATTCATAATCAGGCTCTAAAATATGGTGATTTAGCTGATTTTTTAATGATTTTACAATGCTTAATAACCCAAAAATAGTGTGTCCGTTACCACGGCAACCACTCATATTTTCACACTCAAAATTATTTTTTGAGCTTCATTCATTTATTGTTCTATTAGTCCAATTATAGATAAAATCTGGAACCCCCCATGTATCACATGTATATGACACTCTGCCTGATTCTTGTAAGAGCTGTACTTAAACAGGATTTGTATTGTTGGTATTTGTATATCGACAATTGGACCATCAAGTGGTAAACGTTGAGCTTGATTTTTGCACCAATGTGACATACAACATGCATTTAAGTGTTTAAATGAAGATTGTTGACACAATATCGTGTTTAATAATCCTGTATTGAATATATCAGATTCAAATAAAAGTTCTAAATTATATGCATAAAACAACATTTCGGATTGTACTATTTTCTAAACATCATTTCCATATTAGGTTAATGATTCGATAGGGAAATTCCACATCAACACATCAAAGTTCGATATTTGAATTGAAAATAAGATGCATCGCCAACCATAGATTTGTAACATATATAATTTATCTAAAAGTACGTCACGAGCACATCCCTCTTTTTTGTTCTCGAACATGTCCTTCTCTGGAATGAAGAAATGGAAGCAAATTGAATGCTCGACACAATAGAGTAAAAAAGGGACGAAAGATACCAAAGCGACAGTCAAACTCATAAATCTTAAATAAACTGACAACGCCAAGGCTAAAAAAGAAAAAGACAAACAAAAAAACAAACAATAGTACACATGACATATCATAGAAAACTAAAAAATAAACAACACGAACCCAATCAAAAACTAGGGGTGATCTCAGGTGCTTCGGAAGGGTAAGCAGATCCTGCTCCACATGTGGCACCCGTCGTGTTTTTTATGTGATAACAAATCCAGTAAATAGTCTTAATCAGTAGGTCACATTCATGAAAGGGAAGGGGATTGTAGCTACGACGTAAGGAACATATCCGATATCATTTGTGAAACGGTTATTCCAGAACGGTCAACCAACTCGTGATGGCGTCCGTAAAATTTACGAAGGAATGATTTCAACTTCACCATTTGGAACTCTTGGTTTAATAGCTTCATTGTGAGCAGCCCTTTATAAGAAAATCATGATAGGAAGTGCAAGCAAGGGAATATCGTATCAATTGGGAGATATATACCCCGTGGGCAGGTGCTGCTGGAATGTTGCTACTTAGAAATGAAAAGTTCACAATTGGAAAGCTGAAATCATCTCTTTTGTCGTAAAGTTTTGTTTTCAACCAACCCTCATTGTCAATTTATAGATGTAAGTCAAGATATGAGGCCGACTTATCTGTATCTGTATTATCCTTTATCTCTAGTTCGATGGGATAGATGCGTTCCACATAGTCAACAAATTTTGAATTATTTTGTGAAAGAACATCATCTATATGGCGGAAAGTAGAGTTAAAGGATATTGCTAACTTCTTGTCTTTCTTCCTAAGAATTTACTGCATGAAGTCTGCCTCATAATAATAAAGAAACAAGTCGGCAAGTAGATAGGCATAGTTTGTTCCCTTTGGAATGCCGACACGTCCTCCGAACGTAACAAATATGTTGTCAATCAAGAAATCAAGCATCTTGAAAATATCAGTGTCAGAGAATTTTTTGTTTGAATCAGAGTGATCCTTTACAAAGTAGGATCTATCCCTCCCTAAGACAGATACTTGTATCAACGTTGGCCATTCTTATTAATGAAGCAAAACAATACCAACTCTTTCAATTTTTCTTGTAGTTGGAATGTGGAATACTTGTGTAAAAAGTAGAAAAGTCAAATATTTTAATACTGTTACAAGATGAAAGAGAGTTAGATTGTATGTACTCTAAAAGATCTTTGGATTTTTTAAGTATCACATCTGATTCACGCCACCTCTAGAATAGGCAGTTTCATAATAACTTTGAAGCCCGTCTTTGATTGCTGATAAAATATATGTTAATAATTTAGAAAGAGGTTTAATGGAGCACTTGGAAGACCCAGCAATATACCGTTGTTTGTAATGACACATGTAGTTTAGGTATCCAATACAGTGATGGAAGATCCAGTTTTTCATCTTTGGTTGAAATTCCAAAGAAACATAAAACAGACCTATGATTATCAAGGATTTCCTCTTTGGTAAGTGTCGTGAGGGTATATGTTGAGTTTCCAAGTGAATTGTCAATACCTAAATCGTTTATCAAGCAGTTAATGTAATGAGTTTTACACACAAAAACGATGTTGTTTGAGGCAATATCAGCGGGGACAACAACATATTTGTCATGGAGGTAGGATAGGTGTTTTGCAACATTTGGGTCTTTAAAGATTGACGTAGCATGGGCAATTATAGACCCATTCAGTTTCTTAAATCTGATTTGTATCAATGACCTGACTGCCTTAATCCATTTGGAAAAAGTATCTACGTCTTCCTTCTCGCGCTCAGCCCATTGCCTGGCATAATCCTCGATTGAATCCATCACAATTTTAAAGTTGAATTTCCAATTGATGGATTTAGGCTCACGATATTTCGAACCTTTCGATAACACATTTCGTAGAGAAGTGATATTAACAATGTTGAGGTCACCAGTTATAACGTGGCCAGCAGGATTATTTGTGAATTGGGAACTAGCACAAGTGCAATCAGGAGGTTTAGACTTTAAGTCGTCAATATCGAGATCCTGCAAAACGTGTTTGTAATTGAAAATTTTAGTTGCAATAGGTTCGGTATAGGTATAAGAAATGATTGGTACATACTTGTCTTTGAAATAAAGGGCTTTTTTCGATTGAACTAATATATGATGAAGGATGTTGACTAAGTTGACGCCATCGAAACCTTTGTTGGAAAAGGAAAGATTAAGAAAAAATCTTTTCTCTTTTTCATCTTTTCCAATGCAGACTGGCTTGAAAAGTCTGTGACTTGCAATATCCGAAATTATAGCTTTGAGTTTGTATTGGTTTGAATGAGGGTTTTTAACAGTGGAATCAAAACATAAATTGAACAGAGAATGAAGTTTTGAAAGGAGTAATGAATTACGTTTGGTGCGAATATGATGATTACCTAACGGCTTTTGTATAAATGGCTACAAGTCATTAATAGAGAAATCATGCAGAGAAGGTGACGTATAATGACGATGACCATGACTGCGTCTTCGTTGAGGAGTCGAGTTGATATTCATCACATTCACCGAGTTACACGAAGGACTTGATAGAATACCTGTACCATCAATTTTGTCATTGCAACCATAAGGTGTCGCAGTTCCCAATTGTATAATCCAGTAGTCCTCTTTTTGTCTACGGAGAGTCATCGAAAGATTAGGATTGTTAGAGCTATGGTATATATCTTTTCGAGAATGCGAACTGTCATAGAAACGATGGAATGATTGGGCTGATTGAAATGCTGGTATAGAATGTCGTTAGCATTGAGGTTAATGTCTGATCTATGACCGCACATACGTTTGTTCAGCCTTACTTTCGTTTCACCGACGTATACCAATCCGCAAAGGTTGAACTCTAATCCGTTGACGACATTTATCGATTTACAATTCAGATCACCGTAACTTCTGATAAAATATGAGTTCTTGGTCAAATTGGTAGTGAATTCAGCATCTGTAATGAAAATTGCACAAGTTTTGCAGCCTTTGGTCCAACATTTCGAGATGCGACAGTGTTGTACTGTATATGTGTAATATTGCTATTGTCACTAGGAAGATGATTTGAATGAGTCATGTTTGCGATATTTGTCATGTCTGGTGATGAGGGACACCTGCCGTATCAGACGACACCTTGTCCATGGTGACGTCTGTTTCGGACCTTTATATACTGGGCGATGTCCGAGCCAGTTTCCTGTTTGATCTTCGCAAATTCATGCAATTGTAGTATTGCTACTGGGCGGATGATGTCCTCGGGACAAAATGTCCACCAGCAGAAACATCGATCCAGTGGTAATAAAAGAGGGACGAAAGATACCAAAGGGACAGTCAAACTCATAAATCTAAAACAAACTGACAACGCCAAGGCTAAAAATGAAAAAAGACAAACAGACAAACAATAGTACACATGACACAACATAGAAAACTAAAGAATACACAACACGAACCCCACCAAAAACTAGGGGTGATCTCAAGTGCTTCGGAAGGGTAAGCAGATCCTGTTCCACATATGGCACCCGTCGTGTTGTTTATGTGATAACAAAGGCGGTAAATAGTTTAATTCGGCTAGTGATATCCAGAAAATAATTGTTTTCTGGAAAAAAGAGCATAGTAAATCATAACATTCTGAGAAATTTTCTATAACATCTTTTAAAATATTTTTTAAGAGAGAATAAAAGAGTAATTGAGTGTGAGTAAATGTATTAATTAGAAATTTCTCAGCCACTGAAACAGATATTCGCCATTCTTAACCTTGTTTAGACGATCCATAAACTCCATTGAAGCTAGGATTTTGAGAGCTTTAGTCACTTTTGCGCGCTATGAAAATCAACCTTTGTTTTATGTGTAACAGCAAGGGACCAAGGATATATATTACTAGCCTCATCTTTGATTTGCCAGATTTTAAAGGACTTAGGCATGATTTGCAGTCAGTATTGTATGATTTGACTGTATTGGCCCAGTGGCGATCCTGAAATTTTTAAAAGTGGGGGATCACTAACTGCCTAAGAGGGGGCCCGCTCTAGTCACGTTTCAGTGATTCCCTATTTAAGAGGGTCTGGATTTTTTTTTTTTGGGGGGGGGGGAGGTCTGTTATCTGTAAACATTTAATTTTCACTCCTTTTTTTCTCTAATTTTCAAAAACTTAAGCCCTTTTTTCAATAATCTTCAAAAAATTAGACCACTCATTTCTCTAATCTTCATTTTTTAAGGGCAGTATTTTTCAATCATTTAACCAAATCAAAACCCTCATATAAGCAACCTATTTTTTTTCCCAAAAAGGGGAGAGGTCCCCCCTTAATCCACCTCTGTGGCCCTTATAATGAAAGATTCTGACATGCGATGTGGAAACTTAGTTCACAATTTCTCTTCAGTTTGTTCCAGAGGACATTCATGATCAACAAAAGTTTGATTCAAGGAATAACAACAGAAATTAACTTGCAATGATTATACCACTGCATAATCCGTATTCTAATAAAACGTTTAAATCGATATTTAGAAATCATTTCTAATAAGTTGGAACTGTATACAATCCTTTTTGAACGAGTAAGTAAGTAAGTAAGTAAGTAAATGTTTATTATAGTGACATGTGTAATCACATTTCAGTAAAGTACAAATATATTACATACACAATCAAATACACCCGACCCATTGGGTCTATAAGTCACTTTCAAATCATAAAACGTAATTCTTTTATCACGGATTTCAAACAAATTAATGAAAGAAAAGATTAAGCTAAATTTCAAAATAATTAATTCAAACTGAAATATTCAAACTTATATACAAAAATGAAGTTATTAGAAGATCAATTTAGTAAATGTCAAGTTGAATGCATAATAAATTAATATTAATAATAAAAAAACTGGAAATATTCAGATTGACCACGAAGTAACCTTTTTACATTTTCATATTACATAGACAATAATAGTGCATTGACTTGACATATCAACGATATAAGGATGAGGCTTAGAAAAGGGGAAATGCGAGGCTCTGCCGAGCTTTTTCACCTTTTCGGGCCGAATCCTTATATCGTTGATATGTCAAGTCAATGCACTATTAATGTCTTTATACTGCAATCTAAAAAAAACATTTTCAATTGTTGTTTAATGTGATAATGTTATTATTTGCTTAAATATCGGAAACTTCTCCCTTTTATAAAAAGGCCTCATATCATGCGGGCGGTTAAATATACAACACGATGAAATGTACATGGTGAACGAATTTGTTTGAGAGTGAACTAAAATATCAGCAATAACCATAAAACATGATAATTTATAGTTTGCAAACCAAAAATATTTAAAACAAGTGAAATATGTTATTTTTCTAAAAATTGCAAAAGAAATAAGTTTGAGTAGTTGTATACATTGGAAACAAGAACAGGTTGAATAGGTCGTATGAATAATTAATTATAATTTCGGAAATTTCTAATTAAATATTCATGAGGAAAAGTGATATCAGGTCAGTGACTGTATATGACATAGAAATATACGGTCAACGCATTTTGACTGCTCAAATAGAACGAGTGCAGTATAAAGTCAAATACAATCAATACTGTCAACTGGAATTGCAATATAATGTTTATCAAACTGTTCATGTATATAACACTTCACGTCTATGTCGGAACGCTTTCACTGTATACTTAGACAGCTTTCTAGGATAGTTTGTCATCAAAAGGATAATTTTTTCATCGTTTGTCATATTTAATAGTTCATTGCCAGAAAATATATCATTAAAAGTAGATTGTCTCAAGTCATTATATAAGGAGCAGTGGAGAATAAAGTGACACTCATCCTCCATGGACTTGCTGTTACAAAACTTACATAAGCGTTCATTCACGAGTATAACGACTGAAATGAGGTAATAAAGAAATCAAGAACAGATCACATTGACTATTTTTGGTTTTAAAAAGAGACGAAAACGGGAAGTGACACGTGGTTGACAAATCGAAACGAGTCCGGATTTATCAGGAAATTATCATTGTTCGGTTTAAGTTCTTTTAGTAAAAGATTTATCTTTGTATCTCTCGTTTAATTGATTTTAAATGATTTCGTATCTTACAATTTTAATCAGGGTCTATAAATAGACATAAATACTTTCACGCATGAGTAGCACTCAGTACAGGATGTACATGTTTAACTCGTGAAGACTTCTCTATAAACGTTTGAATAAATTTCTATATTTTGAATGGAAATTGTCGAAAGTTTTTGATGGCAATTTATATCAATTATGACGCAAATGCATTCGAATAAAGAATCGACGACAAACGAACTTCAAATTGTGATCGTTTGAGAAATATTGAAATTCAAATGCGAACTGTCCCGGGTAACAATTTCAATCAAATGACGAAAACTATAGTATACTCCTGGTTGTTGAAATTCAAACTGACTGATTTTCCTGGAATAATAATTATGATGGTCAATTATATGAGGTTTATTAATAATTAACGGATTAGTGACCCATCTGATGGCGATAATCGGATTGGTTGTAATCACGACTTGTAACACCTGTTGAAAATGTTAATTACCTGAGGTCATAAACTTGTCAAAAACATGAAGACAGGTAAATTTATTGTTTTTTAATGCGAAATTATTTTTACACTTTTAAAATTTTAGTGATGAAATTTATTTGAAATACTATCGTCAATCCGAAAACCCTTTCGTCAATCCGAAAACCCTTTCGTAATCGTAAATTACGAAAGGGACGAGCACTAGCATTCGGTACAACAAGTACCCCGTGTTTTATTATACTTTGTGTGACGTTATGACTTAGCAATGAGTTATTTGATCGTGTTATCTAATATACTGAAGGAAATATCTACGTTTTACAATGCAGAGAGCAGGCAAATCAAAATTTCTTTTGTCGTGTACACGGTCTATGAATTTTCATGCGCATATCATTTACAAACAAGAATACATTTTTTGAATATAATGCATTCGAACAATAGTGTTTATCATTATCGTCTTCACATCATTACAAAAGTCTCTTTGCGGCAGAATTGTCAATTCATCCGAGGATATTTCCAAACAAGGTCTATGAATTGTCAATTCATCCGAGGATATTTCCAAACAAGGTCTATGAATTGTCATGCGCATATCATTTCCAAACAAGAATATAATTTTTTTATATAATGCACTCGAAAATTAAGTGTTCATCTTCACAATATTACAAAAGTCGCATTGCGGCAGAATTGTTCGATTCATTCGGGTTGATTTCCAAAGACTGTAAGAAAGCTTGTCGTGCGGATTCCTTGTCGCCAAATAATTGTAAAGCAATTCCCAATAAAGTGTAGGTCTCCGCTGTACTCCACACATCTCCCGTCAAATATCTTTCTCCTATAACAATTTGTAAATCTTGAATAGAATCCTGACAATGTCTAACATCATTGAGGTGATAATGACAAAGAACACTAAGGAAATAAGCATACACTGAGGATGGAATAAAATATCTTTTATTACATCCCTCCATTAAAAGTTCTTCTGGTGTTAACGTTGAATTCTCTGTTAATTGTATAAAATCTACGAATAGTATTTTCAGAAGACAAGCCACACTCGTCTTGTTGAATGACAGCAGTTTAAGTGACTGGTAATGAATATGTGACAGAGTCAATCCCAAAAACAGTTTATCGGAAGAACATTTCGACATAGAATACTTAATGATGTGTAAAGCTTTCCTGTATTGCTTTGTTTTGTAAAAAAATGAAGCTATCATAAGCCATCCAGACACAGCGTCATGATTGATATTTGTTAGCAGAGTACTTAAACAGGACTTGTACTGTTTGTATTGGGTTTTATTATTGATAATTGCACCAGCAAATGGTAAACGCTGAGCTAGAATTCTGCATCTATGTGATATGTAGTATGCATATAATTGCTTTAGTGAAAAATGGTGACACCATATGTTGTGTAATAATCCTGTGTTGAATACATCTAACTCAGTATACGTTTCTAAGAATAAATTTGCCGAAAACAAAATACTGGATTGCACTATTTTCTTAACGTCATTTACATATAATGTAAATGGTTCCATTGGAAACTTCCACATCGATACATCAAAGTTAGATATTTGATCAGAAAATAAAATGCATCGCCAACCATAGCTGTGTAACGTGTTTAATTTGTTTAAAAGAACATCACGAGCACGGGCCTCTATTTTGTTCTCAAACATGTTGTTTTCTGGAATGAAGTAATGTGAACAAACTGAATGCTCGACACAATAGACTAATCTGCTGAAACATCGCATAAAACAAGGTATTAGATTATCAGGCTTCCATACAGATAATGCAAGTTCTTCAGATATCCAGAAAATAATTGTTTTAAGAAAATACGAACAGAGTAAATCTTTACATTCAGAATCATTTGCTATAACATCTTTCAAAATTATTTTCAAGAGAGCATAGCACATTAATTGTGTGTGAGTAAATGTATTAATTAGAAGTTTTTCAGCCACTGAAAAAGATACTCGCCATTCTAGATCTTCTTTTGGTGATCCGTGAACTCCGATTGGTACAAAAAGTACTCCGTGTTTTATAATACTCTGTGTGACGTTATGACTCGGCCATGAGCTTCTTGGTCTTGTTATCCAATTTACAGCAGAAGATATCCACGTTCTACAATGTAAAGTATACGCCATATCTACAACTCCTTTTTTGTCAGTTATACATGGTCCATGAATTTGTTTGTTTTTATCCAACATTTTCCCTTTCCATAATGCACTCGAAAAATAATGTTTACCATTATGTTCTTCACAACATTCCAAAATATACTGATTTCTGCTATATTCTAGTCTTAATTGAGTAAAACCAGGTTTTACATCGTCTGTATCTATAGACAGATAAATTATACTCGGATCAAAGTCGGGTTGTTTATCCGCATTCACCTTAATATATTTTGTTACTTGCATTATATCTAAATCACTTCCTCGCATTTCAAGTCCTTCTCCATAGCTTCCACTTGTTATAATTGTTCTCGACTTCTCAGTTGACAAATTATCCCTCATCGCGTTCATTAATCTGATTGTTTTAACATGTTCTTCTGTTCCTACGATGTTATGACACAAAAAGTTATACAAAGCTAGTGATATGTTTGGTGTTATAATATCTGTAATTAGAAAATTAAAACAAACATGGTAAGAACATTGTTCAAGGTATACAGAGACGTGCAAAAAGTATTCGGTCACAATGGCGTCATGTTTACATTTCAAAACGAAAGTTGTAAAGTTCATGCTTGCACTGTAAATAAATCAACCAATGAAATACAACAAAAATAAAAACTTACCTCTAATACTTTGTTAAGTGTCCTTTTAGCCTGATTACATTTAATATCCTTTTCGGAATCGACTTGTATAAGCACTGAATATAGGCACGGGAAATACTGACCCAAATACGGTGGATTTCTTGGAATAATTCATTTTTAGATTTAATCATCCCAGTACGTGTTTGAAGTTTTCTTTTTACATGTAACCAAACGTTTTCGATTATATTTAAGTCGGGGGACTGTGCAGGCCAGCTCATACCGGTTATTCCGTTCCGAGCTACAAACTCTTGGGTGGACCGTGCACGATGGACAGGGGCGTTGTCATCCTGGAATAAATAATTTCCTCCCGGAAAATGCCGAGCTATCACTGGCCACAAATGTTCATCAAGTATTTCTTGATATTTGACAGCATTAATATTGCCTTCTACAGGAGTAAGTGTACCGACGCCATTCCAGCAAATACAACCCCAAATCATGACTTGATATTTAGTTTGTGAAGTCCGCGGTTGCACAAGGTCCGGTCTCCACCCCTCGTCTCTTTTTCGCCATACGTACACACGTTCATCATGTCCAATCATGATTTTACTTTCATCAGAGAAAATAACCTTTTTCCAGTTGTTATTAACCGTCCATCTCCTTTTTTCTCTGCACCATGCAAGTCTCTTTTTCCGATTGACTTCCCGGATCACGATTTTTTTCTTATTTACACACCTGTGATACCCATGTTTATGTAAATGGTGCTGGATGGTACGTTTAGACACGGGAACACAATTTTCCTCATTAAACTTGTTTGTTATGTCACATAAAGAGCTCCTCCGACTTGTCTTTACAATGCGTTCAAGCTTGCGGTAGTCGCGTGGTTTTACAAACAATGGTCGGCCACTTCTGGGTTTATTCTCCACAGAACCCGTGTCTAAAAATTTTCGAACATTGTCAATAACTGTTGACTTGGGAATTCTAAGTATGTCAGCGATTTTTCGTCGAGAAAATCCATTCTGGAACATTTCCACAATCATGTTTTTGACATCTGTTGACAGTTCCTGACCTTTTCTACCCATCTTTGTTGTTTTACTTGTTTTAACGAAACTACAATGGCAGACGACAACAAACGTCACATGACGGTAGCCCATGTGATGCACAACGCTAAAAGACTAGTACAGTAATACTCAGTGACGTGGTTGACGTGGGGCAAGGCCATTTAAAAGTCGGTCACCTGTACAAACGTAAACACGACGCCATTGTGACCGAATACTTTTTGCACGTCTCTGTATATCATCAAAAACTGTACATTTATGATGCTTTCACTAATTATTTTGACAGTTATGTTCTCCACAGTATATTTGTTTTGAACATTAATCTGAAATCAAACGAGATTTGAATATGCAGATGATGTGATATAATAAAAATATTAGAAGAGTAAAGTTCAAAATAAATGAATTTGCGTCAGGAAAAAGCTGTTAAATACATAAGTGGACAAAGAAATAAGAGACACAAATAAAACGTAACGTTAGGGAAAATGTATTTCCTTCAAACTCTTCCATAATATAGATTTTCTTTTTCTTCAAAACGCTATTAAAGTATGGGTGACCGTACTATTTGTCATACTCAACTGTTAAAGTCGCGCAAAATTTTCCTATTTTGATTGAATAACTTGAATTATATTTTCTATTAAGAGTAATCTCTCCCTGAATATATTAGTCGGATAGTTTTGAATTGTTCAATAAAATCCCAGGTATCTGGTATTTGTTTTTAAACAGTCTTAACAAGGCATCGATTACTTGTAGTGCCTCCCCGTGCTTCAGGTTTATGCTCTTATAATATACTAGATTATGGAATGTGTGTCCGAGCGAGAACTTCTCTAGTTCATTACTTTAGGAATTTTTTTCTAAACGTAGTACTTCAATATTCAGCCCCATTCTACTATTTAGTCAGATGTCAGTCGCTACCCTGGTATACCCTTTCTTTTTCGGGTATTAATACGGATAGCGTTTGACATTTTTAGCCGAACCATCTTTAGCCGAACAGATTTATCATTTTTACATAATTTAATTCATTGTATGCTGGTTCATATTCTGGACGCCAGTCTTTGCTCCTTTCTAATATAATTCACAAACAAAAAACAAGTATGAAGCTCAGAAATGGAAAAATATTAAATACTAAACTCGTTCAAAGGGTATCTACACGTCTCAATCTTCAAATCGCTTATCTAAAAATACTACCATCGCTAACATTTTTAACAATATAAATCGTGGTTACCCTTTTTTTGATAAGTGTCATGCCAAAAAATGACTTACATGTCCCCGTCTTTCCACCAACAATACGGTAAAGTCCGCGTTTAGTGGTCGCACATTTTCTTTAAAATTTGAAATTGATATAACTTGCAAAACAAACAGTATTATGTATTTACTCACATGAAACAAATCGGGATGCGGTATTCAGTACGTAGGTGAAACTGGACGATATTTATCTAAACGCACCCAAGAACATCTGTATCGTTTAAAAAGACCCAAAAAATTCAAAAGTATCATTTATCAACACCTTAAGCAGCACAATCATCATATTAAATATTTAATAGTTCAACCTTTGGAAGTAGTAAATAAGCAGCCTGGTGAATCACATTCAAAGTTTGTACGATCACGGAAAATAATTGAATTAAATTGGATTAAAAAATTACAGACAGTCTACCCTCTCGGTCTTATTGATAATATCATGGGAATTGTCAATATATCAAGAACCGATTCTGTTAATATTTTGGATATAGTTCCTAAAACTGTTCGAAAAAACTGTTATCATGATCGTACATAGCTACTTTTGCATAGGTACTATTTCTGTACTAAAAATAGGTAGTACTGTAAATTTACTTTTAATATTTAGTACTGGAAATTTACTTTTAATATTAAGTACTATTTCTTTACTTTAAAATTATTTTGACATTAAGGTACTTGTATTTTACAGTACTAGATTTGTACTAAATATTTTGGTTCAAAAATAATACAATATTCCATGTTTGAAAATCCTAATTTTAAGAGATTCTAAATATAAAAACTTTCAAAATGCTGAAAATGTAACGGTGTTAACCAAAAATCTGTAGTACATAAATTTCCAGTACAAATTAAGTACTGTAAAATACGTATAAATATTACAATAATTTTAAAGTAACAACATAGTACTGAATATTAAAAGTAAATTTCCATTACTACATATTTTTAGTACAGAAATAGTACCTATGCAAAAGTAGCTGTGTAGACAAAATTGCAATCAAAGAAAATTTCGGCCTAATCATACCAATATTTCGGACCTAGTTTCTATTTCAAAAAACAACGGCAGACATTATCTGTTAACAAGGCTTTGTTCATTACCGATTAATAGGTTAAATAAAATTTTAGTGGATTGCAACACAATTTCATATAGCAGTCCTAAGTATGAAATCGTTCAAATTATAATGGCATATTGTTACTCTTAATAGTTATCAAAAGTACCAGGATTATAATTTTATACGCCAGACGCTTGTTTCGTCTACATAAGACTCATCAGTGACGCTCAGACCAAAATAGTAAAAAAAAGCCAAATAAATACAAAGTTGAAGAGCATTGGGGACCCAAAATTCCAAAACGTTGTGCCAAATAAAGCTAATACTAACAATGACCACTGCCCTTTCCTCGATCTTGATATCTATATCATTAACGTAAAGCTTGATACTTATAGTTATCAAAGGTACCAGGATTATAATTTAGTACGCCAGACGCGCGTTTCGTCTACATAAGACTCACCAGTGACGCTCAAATCAAAATATTTATAAGCCAAACGAGTACAAAGTTGAAGAGCATTGAGGAGCCAAAATTCCCAAAAGTTGCGCCAAATACGGCTAAGGTAATCTATACCTGGGATAAGAAAATCCTTAGTTTTTCGAAAATTCAAAGTTTTGTAAACAGGAAATTTATCAAAATGACCACATTGTTGATATTCATGATATTGTTGATATTCATGATATAAAATTTATGATAAAAAAGAGATGATTTTTCATTTCCTATCGTTAATTATCCATTTTTAGAAGGTGACGTTCCCTTGGCACCATCTTATGGTGTTTATATATCTCAACTTGTACGATTCGCTCGTGTATGTAACAATGTTTTAGATTTTAACGAGAGAAATTTATGTATTACTGAAAAATGATTACACAAGGATTTTCGACATCACAAACTAGTCAAAACATTTACTAAATTTTATCATCGGTATAATGACATCATTCGTAAATATAGCTCAACATGCAGACTTATTTTACGTTCAGGTATATCACATTCAATATTTTATTGAAATATTATTTACAAAGTACAAAAAAGGTCAGTATTTACCTCAGAAGCTTACACAACCTTTAAATAGACTTATTAGGAAGGAATATAGTTACGATACTGTTGTCAGGTCATTAACAATTACATATTTTGGCGTTAATATTGATTCACTTATATGGTCTTTGCATTGGAACTAAATACAATTATTTAACAAGAGGCTGTCACAACGACAGCAAACCGGATTTATTAACATTTATTTGTGTCCTGTTAATATCACAAGAACCATAACTGATGAATGCTGAAAGTGAAAATCGTCAATATCAAATTTGACCTCCATTTTGTAGTCAGTATCAACATATTAAAATTTGAAAAGCTTAGATTGAATGGCTCATTAGTAAATGCAACAACGTGAATGAAAACACCATTTTACGATCTTTCAAGAACCATAACTCCTGAACGGTAAAAGTCAAAATTGTCATTATTGAACTTGACCTCTATTTTGTCATCAGTAACAACATATAAAAATTTCAAAAGCTTTGGTTGAATGGTTTATGAGAAAATGCAGGGACACGACTGGAAACACCATTTTTCAATCTTTCAAGAACCATAACTCCTGAACAGTAAAAGTCAAAATCGTCATTATTGAACTTGACCTCCATTTTGTCATCAGTAACAATATAGAAAAATTTGGGAAGTTTTGGTAGAACAGTTCATGCGTAAATGCACGGACACGACTGGAAACTCCAATTTTCAATCTTTCAAGAACCATAACTCCTGAACCGTAAAAGTCAAAATCGTCATTATTGAACTTGACCTCCATTTTGTCATCAGTAACAATATAGAAAAATTTGGGAAGTTTTGGTAGAACAGTTCATGCGTAAATGCACGGACACGACTGGAAACTCCAATTTTCAATCTTTCAAGAACCATAACTCCTGAACCGTAAAAGTCAAAATCGTCATTATTGAACTTGACCTCCATTTTTTCATCAGTAACAACATATTAAATTTGGGAAGCTTTGGTAGAACAGTTCATGCGTAAATGCACGGACACGACTGGAAACTCCATTTTTCAATCGTTCAAGAACCATAACTCCTGAACGGTAAAAGTCAAAATCGCCATTATTGAACTTGACCTTCATTTAGTTGTCAGTAACAACATATTAAAATTTTAAAAGCTTTGGTTGACCGGTTCATGAGTAAATGCACGGACAACATTTGATTGCCGCCCGCCCGCCCGCCCGGTCGCCCGCCGTACATCCCCAAATCAATAACCGACATTTTTGTCACAAAAATCCGGTTAAAAACTAGTTGTTGGCATGACACGAGTTATGTTATTCTCGTATATGTTATGATGGTATACTAATAAACCCCTAACAGGAAGGATTGTGCCTGATTTTCATATAAAGAAGACATAATCTTTCAATCAGTTTAATTGAAGTCTGGAGCTGGTATGTCAGTTAACTTCTAGTAGTCTGATGTTATTTATCTATTTTTGTCATTTTGTTTATTTTCTTTGCTTACATCTTCTGACATCAGACTAGGACTTCTCTTGAACTGGGAGAGTTGAGATCTTATCAACATGTTTAACCCCGCCGCATATTTGCGTCAATCCCAAGTCAGAAGCCTCTGGCCTTTGTTAGCCTTGTATTATTTTTTATTTAAGTTTCTTGTGTACAATTTGGAGTTTTGTATGGCGTTCATTATCACTGAACTAGTATATATATTTGTTGAGAGGCCAGCTGGAGGACGCCTCCGGGTCCAGGAATTTATCGCTGCATTGAAGACCTGTTGGTGACCTTCTGCTGTTGTCTTCGTTATGGTCGGGTTGTTGTCTCTTTGATACATTCCCCATTTCCATTCTCAATTTTATTGTTTGTAAAAAAATTGACAGTTTTAAAAACTGCAGATTTAGGCAAAACCCTAGACCTTATTGTATAATGCTACCTTTCAACCCAATAAAAAAAATCGCAAGTAGCCCTTGCAAGAATTGTATAGACAGTCAAGGTCGTTGAAAATTTCCTTCATCGTTATCTATCTCAAAATAACCTGTTTATCTATGATTTTTTGTTTATAATATAAATAAGTCATTTTTCAGCTATGTTGATGTGATTTCATTAAAATTGCATTTTCCATGTGAAACCAGAATAATTTAAAATGATCTTTGCTCATACTCATTTAACAAATTAAAGGATATATGAATTAAGGTTGTTGCTTACCTACAGTCTCGTAAGACTACAGTTTACTGACGTACTAAAATTACCCACTACGCAATATACTTTTAACTTTGTAATTCGGTTATAAATGGCAAGAAACATTGCAATTGGGGTATTTTTCGAACTACCTTAAGATAAAAACAGAAAAATTGACACGAACCCTTCCAGAACTTGGTTTATCTCAGGGTAAGTAGAACATATTACAACAGTTGCAATCGGTATGTTGATAATTTTTAGTTCGGGGATAAGTCTTATTAGCTGATATCACAATCAAAGAAAGATAAAATTGAGAATAGAAATGACGGGTTGTGATAATGATATATTCGAGATTGTTTATGTGTATAAATTTATTCGTGGTTTTGTGATAAAAGATAATATGTTTTTTTTTATGTGAATTAAATTTAAATTGTTTATCTTTCATCCTCTTAATCTGTTATATACATTTGGGGCTGAACCGTGAATTTTCGTAATATATGCTTTCGTTTCCAATTTAAAAAAACATGTACATGTACATACAACACGACAAGATTTACATTTAAAAACAAGCAGATGGTTACTATTCTATCACATTATAAATAAGATTGTCTATGCTTATTAAAGATAAATCGTTTACCTGCCATTCTCTCAGCTTGTTATAGGAACTTAAACCAACAATATAAATCAGTAATAATCACTTAAGGTGATGAAATGAGCATTTTGGATTTTAAAGTTGGGCAACGAAGAAAACCAGTTGAACTAAAAATAAAATGAAATTACTTTTTGTATGAAATGAAATTAGAATGTTTACCTGTCATCCTGTTATTCTGTTATAGTTGGATCTGAAACAGGAACTTTCGTAAAATTTGCTTTGTGTTGCCAATTAAAATAACATGTACATAAAACACGTACGCAATATTTTACATTCAAAAACTGTAACTATTAAACACCGTTGAAATGATAACTTAGATTTGATACGAAATTGTGTACACACGTAGTAAACTAGATAGTAAATTGATCAAGGGTATGTTTGTATTTTTTTTTTATATCAAACTTTGATACTATTTAGATATGTGTGTATACAAAGACAGCAGTATGTAACAATGTTTATCACATTATGGATAAGGTTTACTCTTAAAATGAAGAACTCAGGTACATTTAACATGGTGACAGTAAAAACTAGCATATCATAAGGAAGTGTGTACACACGGGGTAGATAAGGTTAACCTGGTTTATGTTTCTTTTCATATTTTCATCTGATACTAAACAATATTTTATAACATAGACAGCAGTTCATAATTATTCGTAGTATATTAAGGATTAAAATGAATTAAACCTACAAAGAATGTTGATAAAACATTCAAAGTTAATTTGAACATTTGCAAGAATTTGATGCTATCTTGGTTTTTTATAAGTTATAAGTTTAGAGAAAGTAAATTAGAACAGAGATTACGAATTGTTAGGACATTTTATATTTATATTCGTAGTATACTAATGATTGAAATGCCTTAATACCTACCTAAGAATGTGAATAAGACATTTTATAGTTGGATTTAAAAAATTATATTTAATTACAGTTCAGAGAAGGAAGTCGGTGAATTAGAAAAGATCAGTAATTGTTAACTTTGATGATGAAGTTAATTTTTTGGTCAAACCATTGATTACTTGACAAGTACTCTAAGTGATAATGTCAAACGTAGGTACACATATATTGCCTTGGGAAGAAATAATTTGAACTTTTTAAAATGTCACTTCGTTTATTATGTTTATAGCCTCTCAAATAAGATAAACGATAACAATTTGAATGATGAGCATTTCAAAATTTAATGTCTCGTCACAGAGTTCAAAATATCTGAATATCACTAAGTTTGCAAAGATTTAAGATTTAAAAGTGCTTTAAGCTTTTAATTTTGCCATTGGATTAAGGACTTTTCGTTATAAATTTTCCTCGGAATTCAATATTTTTGTTAATTTACTTTCTACTGACCTGCATGGATATTTTTTATCTCTTATTCTTTTGGGAAATAGGAAAACATATATTCAATTTTTGGTGGCACGCGCTAGAGATCGTTTGGTTGTGACGCCACTAAGGTGATACACTAAATTGCTTTGGATATGAGGACGTCGTCAATACCAGACTTATGTATAAAGATTATGCTTACGTTTTTTTTTATTTACATGTTATTGATGTCGTACACATATTTACGGGAGCACAGAGTTGTACTTTAATGCATATTTAGAAATTTGATTGCAGGATTTCACATATATTTACAAACTTTAGATCGATTTCTACGTCATTGATTTTAATTCCTAAATCCAGATCAGAACATTAAGCGGACTACACGTAAACTATAGTGCTAACGAGAATAAATTTTATTTTTTTATTTTGTGGGTGAATGTAAATTATTGTCTAATCGCTGACCACGAGTCTTTATTCATTGCATGTACACAAAACCTGTGCTGTTATAATAGTACTTAAACAAATCGTTTATGTATTAGTTTTTTTAAATACCAAAATTGGATCAGATTTTGTCATCGATAAATTTTCAAACAGGAAGAATGTTGAAAATAAAAAGGATAAGCAAGTACTATGTACGACAGAACTGATTTTCTTTTCATGGAAATGAAATAACTTTAAAAAAAAATCAGTTGGGAAAAGGGGGTAGTGATAAAATGGTTGATGATTGAGATGGTACATTTACAATATGATATTTGCAAAGTTTCAAGTTTTAATTAGTTATTTGTTATTTGTTATTTTGACCATTGCAGGGGCTATGACCCTGCAATAAAAAATTTCAGTAAGGACATGTCGCGACAACTATTTTGCTAAAATTGTTTTGTCAATATCTATAACTCTATTTTGGAAAGAAGCGACATTAACTTAACGTAAAAAATCAGACCATGACCTTGACCTAATAATCGTTTTTTGGATCAAGAACCTCAAATCGAAAAAGTATTGGTCTTTTTCACTGATGATTTTGCCAGCTTTGCACGTGTTTGAAAATCGACAAATGGATGAACTAAATTTAAACAATAATTTCAGAGTACACGGTGAATTCATTATAACAACTGATTTATTCACATAATCGGTAACATTTGTGTAAAGAAATTATCTTTGACCTTCAATGGCATAATCATTATCAATACTGACGCTGTTCAGAAGATGAAATACAAACATTGTTTGGGGAGTTTAAACTTAAATAACAATGATTTTGATTTTCACCAGCTTTTAACAATATGGTTTTTCAATTTGTTTACACATCTGAGGAGGTTAGACATGTCGAATAACAACTATCAATTTAATCAAAATAAAGTTAATATAGATGGGATAAAACTTGATAATACTGATCTATTTGATAACAAATCCTTTAACTTTATACCTCCATTTTATCCTCCTGATATTGTATATGGTTTCCTTCGACACTTAAAATCCTGAATATATCTTGTATCAAAGTAGTGGGTAATCCTGAATACATCTTGTATCAACGTAGTAGGTAATCCTGAATATATCTTGTATCAACGTAGTAGGTAATCCTGAATATATCTCGTATCAAAGTAGTAGGGAACCCAATCAACAGCCTTACATTGAAAGAAGACCTGCAAATACTTGATTTAGCATACTCTTCATTGTTTGACTGTAATTACACTGTACATGGACTTCAGAAAGTGAAAATACTTAATACTTCACATTTCAAACATGTCAAATGCGTACATTTAAATCACAACCTTCTTCAATCTGCCGTCAATTTGGAACAGTTGATAATGGAAAGCGCATCACTAAGTATCGGTCTCTATGATGATCACCGCAGTAAATTCCTCTCAAGAGTCAAACGTTTGCAATACATTGTATATAGACTTTTCAAGAAATGCATTTGAAGACCTTTAAACATTTAAAAGTCAACTTGATAGTTTGCAATCTTTGATACTTGAAGGAAATGTATTTACAAGTATTCCATTAAACCTGAATGACTTTAACCGATTTAGTCTCCTTCCTTAACCTGAGAAACAACAAGATGACTTATTAAACTACAGAGGAAATTGACACCATTGAAATGCTTTTTGTAAAATCATATAGAACAATGACAGTCTTATTAGAGGGAAATTCTCTTGTCTGTACTTGTGCTTCATTAAATTTTATAAAATGGTTATTTACTACCAACGTGAAACTTGACAGCAATGGTAGTTATTCGTGTGTCCAAAAAGATGGAAATATTACAACTTACAACAAATGCAATTTACAATCACTAGCGAATTATGAGAAAACGATGTACAACTACAATATGCAACATTACTCGGTGTGCTTCTTTTATTCATTCTAGTTGGATATCGTTACAAATTGCACTTAGAATACTTTTGTTTGTTTATCGGAATGGCTAATCCACTTTCAGGAAGTCAAAACTTGAATATGATGCATATGTAGCTTATTGCGATGGCGACTACACATGGGTATATGAACATTTGCGCATATTTCTTGAAGAGAGACGAAATTATAAACTTCTTTTGTTAGATAGAGGTGATGTCCTTGCCGGAGAACATAGACTTTTTGTTTTAAACAATTCAATTCCCAAATGCAAAAAGAGAATCTTAGTGATTTCAAAAGATCATTGTAAACAATGATTGGGCATACTATGAAGCAACTGTTGGAATTGAACATTTCCTGGAATTACAAATCAGTCTAATTGTTATAAACCTGGAAAATATAACCAAAACAAAACTAACGCAATATGTTCTTCAAATGATGTCATTGGATGCAAATGACCACATTCGTTAAACAGACACATTAAATGAAATGTCTGAATCAAGCCTTGCACTGTTAATGAGGACAGGGTCGTTATGGCTTTTTTCAATTGATGCTATTCAACAATTGTTAAATTAGTTTTTGTCATTGCACACATGCTATGTATTATTGTCATGTTGTTTATTTTCTTTTGTTTCATATTCTGACATAGGACTCAGACTTCTGTTAAACTGAGTTTTACTGAGTGTGCGTATTGTTTTGCGCTTGTTTTTCTACATTGGCTAGAGATATATGGGGACGGTTGCAACTAAAAAACACATGTTTAACCCTGCCGCAATGTTGAGCCTACTCCAAGTCAGGAGCCTCTGGCCTTTGTTAGTCTGGTATGATTTTAGTTTTAGTCTCGAGTGTACAATTTGGAGTTAATTGGCGAAAGAGTTTGGCGAAAGAAATATATATAACGATTTATTTTCATCCGTTATGGTTATTTCCTTTTTTCAGGTTTCTTGGACTTTACCTGACTTTACCTGATCAGACAATACTCGGAATGCACCTTGACTTCGCTAAGATTTTGACAGAAAATCAATAATCAGCTGATTGCATTTTATAGCTATCGACATCAAAGGACTAATTAATAAAGGTGTTGATTGTATTAAAATATATAACAAAATGATAATGTTAAATGATTTCAAATGATTTATTCACCATTTTGCGACGCACGTATTTGAAGCAAAACTAGTCCGATTCCTCTCCTCCTTTTAATGATAGTCCAGAAAAGAAATCGTGTTCTGACGAAAAAATTTCAAAAGCAAAAACTTTATCATTTGACTTTGTAAAGATAATTTATTTGAGTGGGTACTTTAAAATCGGTTAGAAAAACTTTTTAAATACGCACATATTTCAAGCATAGTTTTACTAAATTTACTATGGTCTAGAAAGGAACACTGTCGTTATGAATGAGAGTAATCCTTCAAGGTCATGACTACACCGTACATGAGGGATCAATTTCAAGTGATAAAAACTTTTTTTTGGGTTATAAAACCCACTTCTTAGCAGTACGAAAGTGCACATGTTTTTATTTTGAAGAAACTTTCCAACATCATTCAAGTATCCAAGATTTTGTTTATACTCAAGGACTTATATCTTCTTCAGTTTTAAAAGTAAGTGGCCCCCTTCTTTTAAAGTGGTTCAAAAATATAATTAATTTTCCCTATTAAGTTTTTTTTTTAGGTAAATGTTTAGTAGGTATTTATTACAATTTAGACTCAAACACAAGTTTGAGAGGATAATCATAGTTAACAATGGGGCAAACTCATCTTCCTTAAAGGGGAAGGGGGGGGGGGGGGGCTGGCTAAAAATAAAAGGTTTTAAAAGAAAAATATATTTGTGTGACTTGGCGAAAATAATAATACAGTGGCGAAAAATATATTGTTTTAGGGAAAAAGGTGGCGTAAAAAAAAAAATTGACACAGGGGAAACCCTGATCGCCTATATATATTTTGCCAAAAAACTATGAAATAACATCTTTTGGTGAATATACGTGAATTTTATAGCGTGACATCACACGTGACTTCCGTACAAATGCATCGAGATTAATTTAACCTATTCATTAAAATTAACAAAAAAGTTATAATGTTGAAATCCTTCAATAAACTGACTACTTATGCAAAGACAAATTCATTGCTTTTATCTTATGTCTTTCTTTTTTTAATACAGATCTCACAGAACTCAAAGAATCCCTATTTTCTACATTTGACAAAACCTGTACCAAGTCAGGAATATGACAGTGGTTGTCCATTCGTTTGATGTTTTTATCATTTATTTTTGCCATTTGCAATTGATTAGGGATTTTTTTTTTTCGTTTTGAACTTTCCTCAGAGTTCAGTATTTTTGTAACTTTACTTTTACCAACAGCTAGTTTATAGACAATAGTATGTAGTAAAATAAAAACAGCACGTGTCTTAGCCTTTTTTTAACACTACAATAAGGCTTTACACATCGTGCACTTTTCTATATCGAAATGCACTCCTATCAAACTGAACCAGTACATTTTTATGCCAAAAATATCCATTATCAACCACTAGAATTGCATCATTTAACGAGGAAAGTATTCTAAAATAACGTTTGTATATATGATTAATACCAGACAAAATTTGGAGTGGTGGAGTAAATCAGGTTTTTTTCCTTCCACCGTGCATGTTTATTTCCTTAGTTGTATATCATATCATTATCATGTCAATAATGTTAGACAATATCATGATTCTAATGAAGGTCAACAATTGGTTAAAGAAGAAAGTTGTTTGATATACAACACAGGCCTACACGCTATTGAGAAGTGCTTTAAAATTATTCGGCGACAAGGACTCATCACTAGAAGTATCTTTACAGTCTCTTTAAATATCCCGGATGAAGCGTACATTTCTGCAACAAGGAGACCTCACCGGAACTATTCTGACAGTCTGTATAATGAATTCCAATAAGTGTCCAATTCAGCCACAAAGAGACTGTTGTAACTGGCTTGACTAGGAGATATGTCAATTCAGTTGAACCTAAGAAATAATGATATACCGACGTGTACTAGATACAATTGATTTAAATATATATATATTTTTTTTTGAGTAATAGAAGAGGTGATATAAGAGCAAACGAAATTCATACTAAGTTGCATATATAGCTATCTTCGTGTATTATATAATTTTCTTTTATGTTTTACCTGTTGTAGAATTTATGTGTCGTTAGTTTTGATATTATGATAATCATTACATGATATCTGTCTCTACTTTTATGTTTCGTTTTTATAGAACGTTGTAAAAAAAAAAAAATCTCAAAAAATTACTGAACTCCGTTGAAAATTCATGGATTTTAAGTTTCGGACAGCGGTATACTACTGTCGCCTTCACCTATCTAACAAATGATTAACAGCGTCACATCGCTGATTGTATGTTTTAATTCCCCGACTTCATTAATCGAAGACATCCCTCAATTCACTGACGAAGAAGTCCCGTTTACGCCAGATAATAGCAATTATCAGACCTTACAAATGATAAAAGTGTTTCTATAGTTTGATACATTTTATACGGATTTTTGTGTAAAACTGATTCACCAACATGCCTTGACAATACCAGTTTTCGTTTTTACCTTCAAGTTGGTCAATACAATTGAACGGACTGTTGAATTCCTGCAATGAATACGCTTTGCTTTAATTTCGTTTTGTCTAGAAAAAAATATCTATACAATTGAAATATGAAATATGAAATAAGAGAGAATGATAGATAGATATATCGATTTTTTTCTTTTCATATTACATGCAATTAAATAACTGAGAAAGAAATAATTTTACAATTAAACATGTAAAATAAATGTGCTAATGTATTTTCATTTTACAGCAGCTATTTCATTATCAATAAAATAAAGGAGCTAAATGCATTTGTATATCTCTATTAGCAACATACATATCTTTATTATATTCTAACTAATTTGGTTTTGTCTAGTATATTGTAGGTACACATCTACACAATTATCAGTTAAACAGATCAGCAAATCCACAAATAAATTTTTCAATTCAAAGACAAAAGTCTCCGTGCGGCAACATGGTGAAATTCACCCTCGGATAATTCGACAGATTGTAAAAATGCTTGCCGTGCGGATTCCTTGTCGCCAAATAATTGTAAAGCAATTCCCAATAAAGTGTAGGCCTCCGCTGTACTCCACACATCTGACATCAAATAGCTTTCTCCTACAACAAGTTTTAAATCTTGAATAGAATCCTGACACTGTCTAACATTATTGAGGTGATAATGACAAAGAACACTAAGGAAATAAGCATACGCTGTGGATGGAAAAAAATAACTTATATTCCTTCCCTCCATTGAAAGTTCATCTGGTGTTAAAGATGAATCGACGGTCAATCGTATAGAACCTACGAACATAAGTTTCAGCAGATTAGCAACACTGTTCTTGTCAAATATTTGCAGTTTTAGTGACTGGTAATGGATTTCTGATAGAGTCATTCCAAAGAACAGTTTGTCGGGAGTACATTTCGATATAGAATACCTAATGATGTATAAAGCTTTCCTGTATTGCTTTGTTTTGTAAAACAATGAAGCTACCATCAGCCATCCAGAAACAGCGTCATGATAGACATTTGTTAGCAGAGTACTCAAACAGGATTTGTACTGTTTGTATTGGTATTTATTATTGATAATTGCACCATCAAGTGGTAAACGCTGAGCTAGATTTTTACACCTATGTGATATGTAGTATGCATATAATTGTTTTAGTGAAAATTGATAACACCGTATGTTGTGTAATAATCCTGTGTTGAATATATCTAACTCAGAATAGGTTTTTAAGAAAAAATTTGCCCAATACAAAATACTGGATTGCACTATTTTCTTCACGTCATTTACATATAATGCAAATGGTTCACTTGAAAAATTCCACATCGATACATCAAAGTTAGATATTTGATCTGAAAATAAAATGCATCGCCAACCATAGCTGTGTAACGTGTTTAATTTGTTTAAAAGTACATCACGAGCACGGCCCTCTATTTTGTTCTCGAACAGGTTGTTTTCTGGAATGAAGTAATGTGAACAAACTGAATGCTCGACACAATAGACTAACCTGCTTAAACATCGCATAAAACAATGAATAAGATTATTAGGCTTCCATACAAATGATGGTAGTTCTTCAGATATCCAGAAAATAATTGTTTTAAGGAAATATGAACAGAGTAAATCTTTACATTCAGAATCTTCTGCTATAACATCTTTCAAAATTATTTTTAAGAGAGCATAGCACATTAATTGGGTGTGAGTAAATGTATTAATTAGAAGTTTTTCAGCCACTGAAAAAGATACTCGCCATCCTAGATCTTCTTTTGGTGATCCGTGAACTCCGATCGGTACAAAAAGTACTCCGTGTTTTATAATTCTTTGTTTAACGTTATGACTCGGCCATGAGCTACTTGATCTTGTTATCCAATTTACAGCAGCAGATATCCACGTTTTACAATGTAAAGAAAAGGCTAAATCTAATTCTCCTGTTTTGTCAGTTATACACGGTCCATGAATTGTACCGTCTTTATCATCCCCAACCAATAACAATTTTCCTTTCCATAATGCACTCGAAAAATAAATTTTACCATTATGTTCTTCACAACATTTCAAATTAAAGTGACTTCTGCTATATTCTAGCCTTAATTGAGTAAAACCAGGTTTTACATCGTCTGTATCCATGGACAGATAAGTTATACTTGGATCAAGGTCGGGTTGCTTATCCGCATTCACCTGAATATATTTTATTACTTGCATTATGTCTAAATCACTTCCTCGCATTTCAAGTCCTTCTCCAAAGCTTCCACTTGTTATAACTGTTCTCGACTTGTCACTTGACCAATTATCTCTCACCGTGTTCATTAATCTGATTGTTTTAACATGTTCTTCTGTTCCTACGATGTTATGACATAAATAGCGATAAAGAGCTAGTGATATGTTTGGTATCATAGTGTCTGTAATTAGAAAAATAAAACAAACATGGTAAGAACATTGTTCAAGGTATATATCATCAAAAACTGTACATGTATGATGCTTTCACTAATTTTGTTGACAGTTATGTTCTCCACAGTATATTTGTTTTGAACATTAAACTTTAATCAAACGAGATTTGAATATTCACATGTGTTATGTTAGACTTATTAGTGCTTTTCTCTTATATTGATTTTACCATTCTGTTTTTCAAAACTTCTATAAAAGTATTTATGACCCTTTTATTTTAAAATAAGTTAAATATAAAAAAGAAGATGTGATATGATTGCCAATGAGACAACTGTCCATAAAAGACCAAAATGAGACAGACATTAACAACTATAGGTCACCATACGGCCTTCAACAATGAGCAAAACCCATACCGCATAGTTAGTTATAAAAGGTCCCGATAAGACAATGTAAAACAATTCAAACGAGAAAACTATCGGACTTATTTATATACAAAAAAGAAATGAACGTAAAACAAATATGTTACACATAAACAAACGACAACCACTAAATAACAGGCTCTTGACTTGGGACAGGCACATACATAAATAATGTGGCGGGGTTAAACATGTAAGTGGGATTCTTACCTTCCCCTTAACCTGGGACAGTGCAACATAAGAACGAACTATAACAATCAGTTGAAAAAGGCTTAACTCATTAGACGGACAAAAATACAAGTTGACGTGGCAGGATACTTATACATCCCGACACAAAAGACACAATGAACAGATCTAAGAGTACTCGCAGTTATCTGACAGCTAGTTCAAAGCCGTTAACAACTAATGAAAAAATCATGTATTTTAGACTAAACTATCAATCCGTACACATCCAACATCCAATAGATTTAATTAAAGACGCCATAAACACCCAGAGAAAAACATGACGTTGTGCAATGCCAAGTTACAGATATCGACATATTGGAGATCCATGAATATGTACAGTCCGTGTAACGTAAAAGTTAACAATACGAACGATGGCCGAACCATGTACGGACGATGCCCGAACGATGTACGTACGCTTCCCGAACGATGTACGAATGCAAACGAAACGCTGACCGAACGTTGTACGGACGCTGAACGAATGATGTACGAACGAACCCATGTACCATAAACCATACCATAAACGATAACATAAGCGCCTTTCTATCGTACATCGTATGCTTTTGCGTACATCGTTTCATTTAGCGTATACCGTATCGTTTAGCGACATCGTTTCGTTTAGCGTATATCGTATCGTTTAAGCGTACATCGTTTCTTGGCGTGCATAGTTTAGCGTACATGTTTTTTTTTAAATATAAAACAAAAATTGTGTTCTGTTTAATCTTTTGATATAGGTGATAATATGTGTAAAATTTAGATTGGATACATGATTTAGTTTTTAATTAATAATTTAATAGATAATAATTTAATCTGACTCGATCTTGATCCAACATTATTTACATAAAAAGTTTGAAAAATAAACACTGAAATAAATTTAAACAAATTAAAAGATACAATTATGATTTGTTTTAGCCGTAGAAATACGTACTTGATGAATGTGCGAGTAAACTACAGTCTGCAGAGAATTCAGTCATTTTATTTTTTAAAATAGCCTAAGGAATCATCATTTTTTTTCTTTAAATGAACAATGTATTTTAGATGGAATTCGGAATTAATCTAATGTTCTTACAAAAGTATATTCGGGGTCTTAAGGTTGACTTTTTGTTTTTTGTGAAGTATTTTTATGTATTCTCTTTTATAGCATGTATTTTAAAATCTACTGAATAGCAGTTTTATCTATATGTCGTAATGAAACCATATGTTTTAGATTAAAGATATTTTTATTCATTTTAAAATCAGACGAGAAAAAAAAAACAATTATTCGAAAAATTTCAAATAAAAACAATTTCTCATATACATGTGCCTCATCAACTCTAAACATAAATCCCTACCAATGTACAAACGATTGTGTATTATTTATCCTATAAATGCACTTGACTTTAAATAATCATCAACATTTGTCCGGCAAAAAACTAGACCACTCCCTCTATTCTTTAATTTTCTTATATCATTTTCCTCTGATCTTTATTTTGCCCGTTATACACTATTCTAAATTTTTATTTTTTTTCTTTATTTTCCTGTATCTATATCTCCTTTATTCGGAGCAACCCACCCTAAATATACATATGATATACACGGTCTATAGGTGATCTCTTGTGCCGTGATACACATGTTTGCTTAACACAGGATGTCCTTGTTTATATTTATTTGTTGAATGCTTCTCTTTTTAACTTCATTGGGGTGTAAAAGCGTTGACCGAAGTACATTTTGTATGAAGCGCGGAAGCGCTTCATTCTAAAAAAATGCGCACGGTCAACGCTTTTACAACCCTATGAAGTTACAAAAAGAAGCATTCAATACTTATAAATATATTGTTTAGCTAGGATCATGAAAACACGATTTCTACCAAATTTTTATTTACCTCTGCACTATATTGTGGGACCTCGTGTCATCATGAATGGTAGATTTTATTGTGTAATGAAATTGATTGAGGAATAAGGCAATATTGCAGTGTAGCCAATCAGAATAACGTATTATAATGAAACATACATCTAATTTTATTATATTAACATTGTTAATGTCCTCCTAATGATACATCTAATAGTTGTCACTGGACATTAAACAGCTAACTATAAATTCATCCGTTATATTCTCAGTTTTGTAATAATGTGAAAATCAAACAACATGATGATACAACAATTATTGCAGATTTTCACTAGGGAAATAATGGGAAATAATTGTAAACAAAACCACTCAGTCACATCCCTACGGCAAAAAATAAAGTCTAGCTATTTCACATTAAAATACGTTATTTCCATCTATTTCAATCTATTCTAAATAATTTTAAACAATTTTAAATCAAACGGTCATTTTTCTTATTTGACATAAAAAAACAACAATTATTTTCATTTCTTATTTTAAACAGATCGATTGTTTTTCAATGGTCGGTGCCTGTCAGCATTTATAAAACCGTGTTTGCCAGAAAGAAAGCTACATAGTAGTTATAAAAAGGTACCAGGATTATAATTTAGTACGCCAGACGCGCGTTTCGTCTACATAAGGCTCATCAGTGACTCTCAAATCGAAATATTTATAAAGTCAACAGGAACAAAACAATGTCTGAGAAATACTTCGAGGCTCTACATGTATTTTCTAATTTCTGTTGTAATGAGGTGTAATGAAAAGTGGTAATTCCTGAATACCGATTTGAACCCATCAAGCATCTGGTGTTAATAAAAAATCTATGGTAGTGTCTTTTTCTTTACTCGCAAAGTATTCACCTCAATCATGTTTTATTTATGAAAATTGCTCATTGCTGGCGAATGTTAAACATTGATATCTAGGTTTTCAATTGTTTAGTTGTTAGGTTACTGTCTGATCTCGCAAACCTGACATTTTATGGTCATTATTGTTTGCATCTAATTGCACCAATGCATTAAAAAGATATAAACGCGACACAGTACGAGAGTCGTTATTTTACATAAACTATTAGTATTTTTTTTTCTTTAACCAAAACGAAATACGAAACCACTTCTCGCAATTCGCTTTGGAGTTATTGTGCTTGTCTTTGGACAAAATATAGCCTTGTTTCAAAAACAAAACGTATAAGAGTAATATATAAAACTGAACTAGAGTAAAGAGTTGGGAAGTAGGAATTCCGAATTTTAATTGAATGTTCTTAATCTTAGTGTATTTCTGATATATGATTGTACAGACTCAAAAATGTCTTTGTTTTGCTGAAATGAAAGGTCACCAGCCATGGATATAGTAGATCTTTCTAATTTTGAAAACAATATTTCTCTTGCTTCGTTGATAAAAGGGCACTTAAAAATAGTGAATACTATCCTCAACAGAATGACCACAGCTGATTGCGGGATTGGGTTTAATATTGATAAGGTTTACATCTGTATTTGAATAACTGCACCATATTTCTCAACTGCACTGGTATTAAACTGATAACCGTAACTGGAATTACGACTATCCCAATATGACGACGGCAGATATAGGTAAAATCTTAACAGTCATTTTTCTAAAATGTAGCATGTTGTTGTCAACAGTTACAAAACTGCAAGGCTTTTCTATACCATTACATCATATTTGAATCGTAACGGTGCACTGGAATTGTCTAAGCACTTTGAAAATTGCCGTTGGAAAATACTGCCAAGATCTGTTACAGAATAAGGTTGTCAAAGTTGAGAAAAACGCTTGGTACTTTTATATACTTTGTGGAAAGATAGAAAAAACACTATAATTTTCGTCAGAACTCAAAGATTCTTCGATATGTTCCATTGTCCTCTAAATATTTTTTTAAAGATGAATAATTAAAAATTTGTATACCAAACATTTAAAATTTTACTCGGCGTTTATAAATAGCATTGAAAGTACAACAGCTCAAAAACGATAATCATTGATAAAATTAATGTAAATGAGCCACTCTTTCTCAGGTTGAGATGGAATATGTTCGTTATTTGATTTAACGAGTTTAACAATCGAAACCCCGGAAATTTCGTCTTATGACAAGCACGAAAAATGGCGAAACTGAACTTCCAACAGCGGACAATGATTTCTAATTATACAATGTTCTTTCAATGGATTAATTAAATGCAATGTAGAACTTTCAATTAAGACATTTCTTATCCCTTTTGAAATATATATATATATATGAAGTCACATGCACGAAGAAGTTTGTCTGACGTATGACAATTGAAAAGAAAAAAGGGCATGACAGGAGTTAAGAGAAAAAAGGCAGTATGGCTATCTTGCCAAAAAGAAAAGTCATGATGAACTTATGAAAAACAAGTCAGGACACATTAATAACTAAGAAAGACAGGACATAATAGAGTGTAAAATAAAAAAAAAACAGGACTACATTTACATTGAGATGACATTGAAAGAAAAATGCAGGACAACATTTTTCATCCTGGTCACAACTCCCCCACCCCTACCCTGTAAAAATTTAATGGTATCTCCCTAGTGTTGATTTCGACAACGATCTTTAATTGTAACCGCAGAGAAATAGTCAATTGTAAGTCGGTGTGACTCTATCCACCACCTACACATAACCACAAGCTGAGTGAGGAGACTTTCTTGCTATTAGACCTCTAGAACTATTTCCGACCTTGTCGTCTTATTTTTTAAATTACGTCATTGATGATCTGATCACTACAACGTTTTAACAAAATATTCGTTTCCCTGAAAACTAAGATTTGTTTAACTTTCAAATTTCATCGTGTTCTCTTCTCAGGATATAGCGGCTATCTTTATGTTGGTTTTACAGCTAATTTCCTAATGCATGTAAAGCGAGACTTTGGTTAGCTTGATTGCTTAGCTTGTATCATTTACAATTGTAATTTGAATAATTTCCAATCAAATTTAAATATAATATATACAGATTAAAATATGCCTCTATATTGTTTGAATATGTCAATGTTATTTACAAAGCTTGAATTCATGTTTATACAAATAGAGCAAGCAAGCCTACCAAAGTTTTACTCTACAAGCATTAGGAAATTAGCTGTAAAGTCGACAAGATAACAAGTTAATGTATTCAAGTGAATTTAAGATTTGTTGCAATTCTAAAGTACAATGGTTAAATCAATCTTAACTTTGATGTGCCACATGGGCATCCCTATAAAATAAGACAGTCCATGCGTGACCCATGCATTAGATATTATGCATATCAGTGGATATTTTCTTTGTAAAGCTAGCACTAATAACCTATACTATTTACGTGTCTGAAATATTTTGAAAAGTGAAACTAAACTCTTGAACAGACCATTCATGACCGTCGTTTGTGTGAATTCTGGATTTACTCGTATGAAAAACTCTTCACTTTTCGGGATTCGAGGAAACCAAATTTAGCAAACACTGTTGAGGAACACAAATAAAAAAATAATTCTGTATCATAAATTTCATTTGTTAATATTTGCAACTCTTAAAACCAGCTGATAATTTTTTATTCATCATGTTGAATAACCTAACAAATGGGGATACATGTAAACACGACTTCCCTTAATTTAATCTAAAATTCAACCACGTTACCCAACACTTTTAATATTGAAACACTACAAGATATAAATATTTTTTTTTATTAAATTCGAATACTGGGAGCTATCTGAAGTCTGTTCATAGGATCTCATTTTTAATATAGGCGTGGCAATCCATCACTTTAATCCAATCAACTGTCTTTAATAATAAAGATTGACGTGCAATTGTGTCTGTGTCAAGTTAGATAAATATATTCATATTTCTGGATGTACATATGTCAGGGTTTAGGCTATTTCATTCGATAGTAGTATATTCTATCTTTAACTGAAAAAATGGCATTAAATCGTAGAGGCAGTCCCACTTTATGTGAAGAATAGAACATATTGAGCTTTTTTGGATTTTCTTTGTCCACTAGCAAAAGTGTGCATGTACCACTGATTATATTATAACTTCCGGACTAGCAAACACAGGCAACCCAGTTACTAATCTTCCTGCTTCCAACTGAACGACATGTTCCAGATTGTTGGAATCCTGTTTAGTACAGTCATTCCATAACTCACGTGCATATTACATAATTGATCTTATAAGTGTATGCGAATAAGATAATTCCTAGTCAATACATATTTCATTTTTTTTTAGAAATTTAATCTTGTGCTTGCACACTTTAAAACGTTTTCTATATTGTATAGAATTTACCATTGGAATCAAAAGTAATACTTAAATGTTTATGACAGGAGACAATTCTACCGGTGTGTAGAAATACCGCAAAGGACTTCTTAGTGCACTAAGAAGAAAGCTTTTGCACTAAGGACATTAAAACGATGTTTTGAGACCCCAAAGAACATGGATATAAGAGGATATGAGTATATAACTCATATTTATAAAGTTTGGTATCAAAAGATATTGTAATTTGAAGTAAAATGCTTTTTAATCGGCGCGTGCCACTCGGTAATCATCATGTTCAATAAACCTTATCCAATAAACAATTGTCTTGCCACCCACCAATCATTTTGAAAATATTTTCATCTTTATTTTAACAATTGAAGATGAATACCATTTTCATTTATAATGTAATAAGCATAGTGATGTAAGAAACATAATGCACAATGTGGGAGAACTTAATAATTTAGTTTACTTAATCATATGACTCTAGAGCCCGTTCTGCCATGATTATTAATTTAAGAGACGCTAAAGAACTGGACAACTGTGGAAATAAATGATTTTAAGATTTGGAAATAAAATGAAAGTGGTGTATGAATATATGAATATATACAACAAAAATAAGCGAAAGGAGATGTGGTATGGTTTTCCACAAAAGTTAAAATGAAGTAGATGGAAATAAATAAGTCATATTTACACTCTTAAAATGTGTTTAGGGCCTTAACATCAAGCTATACATATTTTTACTTGTAATGCATTTGTAAATATCTATCCTCAATATGTTCCTCTCCTAAACACGTGAAGGAAAGTGTTTAAATTTAAACATGTTTAACCCTATATGTATTTAACCTGACAACATGTTAAAGATAAACATGTTTTGGTGCTGCCTCTTATCAACAGAAATGATACATTCTCAGTAAATCACATCAGAAATTATATTAGACTAAAACCTCATTAAAACTGAATATATTTGTTTTTGTAGAACATGAGTTTAGTCTCCCTTAAAACATAATAAATCATCATATAGAGACCAAGGCAGCAAAGATAGTCAAAATAATCTTTTTGTATTTGCAAGTATTCTATCCTTTTAAAATCCTTGCTGTGAGGTTTGGTTGACATCAGAAAAATGAATGAAATATTGGCCACTGGACCTTAAGCAACCAAATATCATCCTCACCTTTCCGTGAAGAGTTCACAATTATTTGTCTTTTTAAAATTAAAAGGATAAAAAAAATATATGAGTTGAAAATACGCCATTACATTAGAAGTAAAAAAATATAACAGACAGAAATACAGAATAAACACGGCAGGAACAAACAAACGGAAAAAAAAACCCCAGAACAATTTGAAATACCATATACATGTTTAATCAGTATACAAGCGGATTATAAACGGGTCAAGGTTGGGCGAACATGACTTTTACCGATTACACAGGTGACAATCAACTGATTGAGGCATTTGTCGAGAAAACCTTAAATAACTCTCTAATAAAAAAAGATATAATTAAAAACCAATTGTTCAGAGAACAATTGAAAGTCTTTCCACACCAAAGAAATTTGGATAAGAAGATAGTTTCTTCATACTGATGCGATTAATAATGGTTTAATTATTCTTTTGAGTGATATTAGGGAAATAATATGCTACTTCCGGTGAAATTAATGTCACTTCCGGTCTCATATGATAGCTTCTTTCACACTGATTCCAAAAATATATAGTTTCTATATACTTTTGTATGTAGAATGGGAGATAATTGGTCACTTCCGGTTTGTTGGAAGTCGTTTTTAGTCGTCAGTAATCAGTTTATGTATCTATATGACAAAATATATGGATTCTGAGTACTTTTAAATGTAAAAATTGCAAAAAAGGCTACTTCCGGTTTTCTCAAGGTCACTTCCGGTAGTCATTTTTCAAGGTCATTTGTCACCTAACCTTTTGTAAAAGGTCAAATGCCTTTATAATGAACTTAGTTGAAGTTATAATCAAATAACCTCATATCATGACATTTCAGGGGCACCAACTCCTATAATATGCCATTAAATTGTATAAGACTAAATATAGCATATCTTCATTTCAATAAAGCAGACATTTTGCACTTGTTCTTTTATATGTATCTTTCAAAGTGTCGGTGAAAATGCAAAAACAAGCAAAAGTCACAATTGAGAACTTGACCTTGACCTTTGACCTTGACCTCATTTTCTAAGTTAGGACCTAGCGGCCCCAAATAAAAACATTCCAGGGTTATACGGTTAACTGTTCATGAGTTAAAAAAACATACCGACAAATTTATTTTGTAAAGGTAGATAACTCCTATAAAATGTCATCGAATCGCTTCGATCCAAATTAGCCAAAAATTCCTGAGGATGTAACGAACAATTTGTAAAAGGAATTTTGTCGCTATCTTTTTCTGTTACAAAGGAGATGCACACAGATGATAAACAGTGAATAGGGAGATAACTCTTACAAAGAAAATTGTTTATCTTAGCAGGGTGAGATTTATAACCGTATAAACTATACGATACAATATACAAAATATCTAAGCGACATATTGCGAAACAAAAATTTCAGAATGTGGCGGAAAAAAAAAAAATAATAAATATAAAGCAATTGTTTTGAAAACAATTGTTAGGCAGTCTTTCCCCTCTGATGAATGGATTATTGTTTTTTTTTTATTGATTGATTTGGAAAAAGGGGGGGGGGGGGTATTTGTTTGTTTGTTTGTTTTTGTAAAGGGTCTATATTATTATGTTACCGGAGAAGTTTCATGTTTAGTGTGGAAAGTTTTTCTTTTATTTTAGATACAGCGCGCGCGCAAGATTGAGGAGACATCACGTGACGCGGGTTTATATTAAGAAAAACTTAGTCTTTTAATTTCTTTTTAGGTCGGGACCTTGAACAGACAACATGTCTAGAGATGGAATGTACACAATGTTATTTCTTTTGTCATTGTAGGAAATTGACATTTTGATCACAGTTCACCAGCAGTGCATGTTTTGGATTTAATCGATCCGGTGTAACTTTAAAACACATTTAATAATTATTTTTTGATAATGTCCATTTTTCAGCACCTGTTTGTAACACAGATTAGTATTTCAATCTCGGAGCGGACATTTTATTGTAGGTTTTTACTGAGATTTACAGACCTAGCAAGCGATTTTTACGGCATTGCCATTTTTTTTTCTAGGAAAAGTCTTGAGAGATATCTGAAAAAAGTTTTTTTATGAACCTGCAGTACATGTATGCCCTGCTGACTGCAAATTTTCAGGTCGATTGGGCTTGTAGTTTCAGAGAATATGTGGATTTTTTTTCAGAAGAGATGTAAGAACAATAATAAAATAAAAATTTTCTTGAATAATTGAGAGTTTGTTCCTTCAATATACTGTCATAAATAAACAGTCATACATATTGATTGATTGATAAGTTGGTTGATTGATTGGTTGGTTGGTTGGTTTGTTGGTTGGTTGATTAAACACGTTTGATAGGGTCACTTAGAACAAGGGAAAAAAACCTCAAGAGACCTTGCATCCCGTATTAAACGCATGACACGGAAACGTACATTAAGTGATTGATTGGTTGGTTGGTTGGTTAAACACGTTGGTTAAACATGTTGGTTAAACACGTTGGTTAAACACGTTGGCTGGTTAAACACGTTGGATAGGCTCAATTTAAACAAGCGGGAAAAAAACCATCTTGGATCCCGTTTTTAACACATGAAACGGAAACATGCATTGATTGGTTGATTGGTTGGTTGGTTGGTTGGTTGGTTGGTTGGTTGGTTGGTTAAACACGTTGGCTGGTTAAACACGTTTGATAGGCTCAATTTAAACAAGCGAAAAAAAAACATCTTGGATCCCGTATTTAACACATGAAACGGAAACATGCATTGATTTATTGGTTGGTTGGTTGGTTGGTTGGTTGGTTAAACACGTTGTAAACATGTTGGTTAAACATGTTGGTTAAACACGTAGTTTAAACACGTTGGCTGGTTAAACACGTTTGATAGGCTCAATTTTAACGAGCGAAAAAAAAACATCTCGGATCCCGTATTTAACACATGAAACGGAAACATGCATTGATTGGTTGATTGGTTAATTGGTTGGTTGGTTAAACACGTTGGTTAAACATGTTGGTTAAACACGTTGGTTAAACACGTTGGCTGGTTAAACACGTTTGATAGGCTCAATTTAAACAAGCGAAAAAAAACATCTTGGATCCCGTATTTAACACATGAAACGGAAACATGCATTGATTTATTGGTTGGTTGGTTGGTTGGTTGGTTAAACACGTTGTACACATGTTGGTTAAACACGTAGTTTAAACACGTTGGCTGGTTAAACACGTTTGATAGGCTCAATTTTAACGAGCGAAAAAAAAACATCTCGAATCCCGTATTTAACACATGAAACGGAAACATGCATTGATTTATTGGTTGGTTGGTTGGTTGGTTAAACACGTTGTAAACATGTTGGTTAAACACGTAGTTTAAACACGTTGGCTGGTTAAACACGTTTGATAGGCTCAATTTAAACAAGCGAAAAAAAAACATCTTGGATCCCGTATTTAACACATGAAACGGAAACATGCATTGATTTATTGGTTGGTTGGTTGGTTGGTTGGTTAAACACGTTGTAAACATGTTGGTTAAACATGTTGGTTAAACACGTAGTTCAAACACGTTGGCTGGTTAAACACGTTTGATAGGCTCAATTTTAACGAGCGAAAAAAACCCATCTCGGATCCCGTATTTAACACATGAAACGGAAACATGCATTGATTGATTGATTGGTTGGTTGGTTAAACACGTTGGTTAAACACATTGGATAGGCTCAAAATTGGATCCCGTATTTAACAGATGAAACGGAAACATGCATTGATTGATTGATTGATTGGTTGATTGATTGGTTGGTTGGTTGGTTAAACACGTTGGTTAAACATGTTGATTAAACACGTTGGTTAAACATATTGGTTAAACACGTTGGCTGGTTAAACACGTTGGATAGGCTCAATTTAAACAAGCTGAAAAAAAACATCTTGGATCCCGTATTTAACACATGAAACGGAAACATGCATTGATTGATTGATTGATTGATTGATTCATTGGTTGGTTGGTTGGTTGGTTGGTTGGTTGGTTGAAATTCAAACACACATAAAACTGTTTAAATAGTGCCAAAACCACATAATTTGATGACCTTGACCTTTGACCTTGTGACCTTCGTCAAGGTCATTGCTCCACAAGGTCATTGCAAAAGACCCTATGGGTCAAGGACCTTTTGTTTAAGAGTTTTGCCTAAAAATGGCTTTTTAAAAACCATCGATGGGAGTTATGTCCCTTACATGATGGTAAAATCAATATAGTCATAATGTGAAAAAGTTGCCCCTTGAAGTATTTAACATTTTTCACTGCTTAAATTTTCTGTATCTATAACCATTCAAGAATTATAGGGAAATCAAAGAGATATGAAAATCTAAAATATGACCTTGACCTTTGACCTTGACCTAATTTTCTAAGTTAGGACCCAGGGGACTCAAATAAAAACATTCCAGGGTTATACGGTTAACGGTTTATGAGTTAAAAAAACATACCGACAAATTTATTCCGTAAAGATAGATAACTCCTATAAAATTTCATCGAATCGCTTCGATCCAAATTAGCCAAAATTTTCTGAGGATGTAACGAACAATTTGTAAAAAGAATTTTGTCGCTATCTTTTTTTGTTACGAAGGAGATGCACACACATGATAAACAGTGAATAGGGAGATAACTCTTACAGAGAAAATTGTTCGTCTTAGCAGGGTGAAATTTAAAAGCGCATAAACTATACGATACAATATGAGAAATATCTAAGCGACATATTGCGAAGCAAACATTTATCGCAAGAACAAAATTTGGCGGAAAAAAAAAAAAAAAATAATAATAATAATAATAATAATTAAAAACCAATTGTTCAGAGAACAATTGAAGGTCTTTCCATATCAAAGAAATTTTGATAAGAAGATAGTTGTTCATACTGATACGATAAATAATGGTTTAATCATATTTTTAAGTGATATAAAGGAGATAATATGCTACTTCCGGTGAAATGAATGTCACTTCCGGTCTAATATGACAGCTTCTTTCACACTGATTCCAAAAATATATAGTTTCTATATACTTTTGTATTTAGAATGGGAGATACATGGTCACTTCCGGTTTGTTGGAAGTCATTTTTAGTCTTCAGTAATCAGTTTATGTATCTATATGACAAAATATATGGATTTTGAGTACTTTTATACGAAAAAATTGCAAAGAAGGTTACTTCCGGTTTTCTCAAGGTCACTTCCGGTAGTCATTTTTCAAGGTCATTTGTCATCCAAACTTTTGCACAAGGTCAAATGCCATTAAAATGGACTTAGTTGAAGTTATAATCAAATAACCTCATATCAAGACATTTCAGGGGCACTAACTCCTATTAGATGCTATTTAATTGTATCAGACCAAATGTAAAATATCTTCATAACTATATAGCAATCATTTTACACTTGTTCTTTAATATATACCTTTTCAAGGGTTGGAGAAAATGCAAAAACATGGAAAATTCCGAATTTAGAACTTGACCTTGACCTTTGACCTTGACCCCATTTTCTAATAAAGGGCCTAGGGATCTCAAATAAATACATTCCAGGGTTATATGGTTGACGGTTTATTAGTTAATAACACATATTGAGAAAATAATTTTGTAAAGGTAGATAACTCCTATAAAATTTCATCGAATCGCTTCGATCCAAATAAGCCAAATTTTCCTTAGGATGTAACGAACAATTTGTAAAAAGAATTTTGTCGCTATCTTTTTTTGTTACGAAGGAGATGCACTCTGATGATAAACAGTAAATAGGGAGATAACTCTTACAAAGAAAAGTGTTCGGCTTAGCAGGGTGAAATGTAAAAGCGCATAAACTGTACGATACAATATGAGAAATATCTAAGCGACATATTGCGAAACAAACATTTGTCGCAATATCAAAATTAGGCGGAGAAAAAAAAAAAAAAAAAAAAAAATAATAATAATCAGAAGAAATACAATAGGTCTTTCCACAGAAAGGTGGAAAGACCTAATAATCAGAACAAAAACAATAAGTCTTTCCACAGAAAAGTGGAAAGACTTAATAATCAGAAGAAAAACAATAAGTCTTTTCACAAAAAAGTGAAAAGACTTAATAATAATAATAATAATAATCAGAACAAATACAATAGGCTTTCCACAGAAAAGTGGAAAGACCTAATAATATGTAAAAAACTGGAGTTGTCGTTCGTTTTACGTTGATAGGATAGATAGTACACAACCTACATTCAGTTGTAAGTGGAGGGTTAAAAAAAAGGGGGGGGCAAAAGGGGGTCTCGGGGAGAATTTTTTTTTTTTTATTAACGGAACAGAATGGTTAAAAAGGTTTTTTACAATATAAATCAATTGCTTTAAAAAAGCAATTGTAGGGGGTCTTTCCCCCTTTAAAATTAATTGAATTGGGGGGGGGGGGGGGTGTTTGTTTGTTTGTTTGTTTGTTTGTTTGTTTCTGTATTGGGTCTATATTATTGTTACCGGAGAAGTTTCATGTTTAGTTTGGAAAGTTTTTCTTTTATTTTAGGTACAGCGCGCGCGCCACATCACGTGACACGGGTTTATAATAACGAAAAGATAGTCTTTTTATTCCTTTTTAGGTGGGGACTTTGAACAGACAACATGTATAGAGACGGAATGCACACAATGTAATTTCTTTTGTCATTGTAGGAAATTGACATTTTGATGACAGTTCACAAGCAGTGCATGATTTGGATTTATTTGATCCGGTGTAACTTTAAAACACATTTATTGATTATTTTCTGATAATGTACATTTTTCAGCACCTGTTTGTAACACAGATTAGTATTTCAATCTCGGAGCGGACATTTTATTGTAGGCTTTTACTGAAATTTACGGACCTAGCAAGCAATTTTTACGGCATTGCAATTTCTTTTCTCTAGGAAAAGCTTTGAGAGATATCTGCACCAAGTTTTTTATAAACTTTTAGTACATGTATGCCCTGCTGACTGCAAATTTTGAGGTCGATTGTATTTGTAGTTTCAGAGTACATGTGGATTTTTTTTTCAGAAGTGACGCAAGAACAATATTAAATTTCAATTTTTCATGAAACATGATTGATTGATCATGATCATGATTGATTGATCATGATCATGATTGATTGATTGATTGATTGATTAGTTGGTTGGTTGGTTGGTTGGTTGGTAAAACACGTTGGATAGGGCCAATTGAAACAGCGAAAAAGAAACAAAAAAGATCTTGGACCCTATATTAAACACACGAGACGGAAACATGATTGATTGATTGATTGATTGATTGATTGATTGATTGATTGGTTGGTTGGTTGGTTGGTTGGTTGGTTAAACACGTTGGATAGGGCCAATTGAAACAGCGAAAAAGAAACAAAGAAGATCTTGGACCCTATATTAAACACACGAGACGAGACGGAAACATGATTGATTGATCATGATTGATTGATTGATTGATTGATTGATTGATTGATTGATTGATTGGTTGGTTGGTTGGTTGGTGTGGTTGGTTGGTTAAACATGTTGGAAAGGGTCAATTGAAACAGCGAAAAAGAAACAAAGGAGATCTTGAACCCTATATTAAACACATGAGACGGAAACATGATTGATTGATTGATTAATCATGATCATGATTGGTTGATTGATCATGATCATGATTTGTTGATTGATCATTATTGATTGATCATGATTGGTTGGTTGGTTGGCAAACACACATAAAATTCTTCAAGTCGTGCCCCAAATCACATATGTACATGACCTTGACCTTTGACCTTGTGACCTTTGTCAAGGTCATTGCTTCACAATGTCATTGCAAAAGACCATATGGGTCAAGGACCT